>JAKOGI010000655.1:257500-295000 GCA_029747015.1 Carnegiea gigantea | reverse complement strand
TGAATTAAGAAATAGATTGTGGTTATGCTTAAAATTATGCTTCCTCAATAGTTAATAAAAATATTTATATACTGTGGGGGATCTTGAAGCAGATTGTATTAATAAGACTGATAAGAATTAAATTATTAATGTGGTTTACCTTAATTTAGAATAGTTTCTTTAGGTACTATTTGCTTATTATTTAATCATTGAATTAAACTAACACTATATGAATTAGTAGTAATTCCTCATGATATGTTGATGTTGGCCGAGAAACTTCCAAATATTGTCATATAAAAGTACATGGAATTTGATCGTTCATGGTATGTGAACTCCATTCCTTGTATGATTGTGGAATTTGATTATTCATGGTATGTGAATTCCATTCCTTCTTGTATTATTCTGTCGTCGTCCTGTTCAATTATTCAATAACAAAGGTAAGTAATTTATACTCCAGAGTTTTCATGCATAATTTAGCCTATAAACCCCGATCGACCCCAAAAAACATAAGAATTTGGTCTTAGGTTCGATTTAGACTCTTGAATTTGGGTTTGAAATTTCATGAAAATGAACAATATAAAGTTGTAAATGATGGTGAGGGAGTAAGTAAATGTCAAGGTCAAATAATTAGGAATTTCCAAAGAAATAGAGTGGAAATGCAATCTTCATTCTATTTTTCTTTTTGTTTGTAATTATTTTGATCATCGCAGGACAATTCAAGCTGAGTCAGCTGGAAGAAATGCAAAGGTTGGGAATTGGCAACTAAAATGACAAATGATATAATGAAATTGGTATTTATGTAGTAAACTTTTACTTTAGGTGTATAAGTTCTTCGTTAAGCAGTTAAGATTAAAATTTAAGTATACTAAATTTTATAATCAGTTACCCCTTTGGGGTTATATTCATTTATAATTCGGTAATATTCGAATTCTACTTCATCTTAAAAATGACGGGTTTAAAATCAAGTAAGATCTAATATAGTTAATTTATCTCATTTCAGCCTTGACTCAAGGATTATTTCGATCTTAGAGTTTTTACATTTAATAAAAAGGAATACGATTAATAATCAACTTAATACGATTACACTGATTTTCATTTTCTGATTGAATGCGTAAAAAGAAACTGATACTATCTTAAGGTGCATTACTTAAGTTTTAGGCATTATGTATATATAAATGTATGTATGTACATGTGTGATGTGGATATTGTACGGACTGGTTGATCACAATAGGGTAGATCTGTGTGTATAATTCACTTGTCTGTCGCTCTTGGTTTTGATCTGGGTGTTGTCATATGATTTTGGATTCCTGCATGATTTAGCCTATAAACCCTGATCGACCCCAAAAAACATAAGAATTTGCTCTCAGGTTCAATTTAGACTCTTGAATTTGGGTTGAAATTTCATGAAAATGAACAATATAAAGTTGTAAATGATGGTGAGGGAAGAAGTAAATGTCAAGGTCAAATAATTAGGAATTTCCAAAGAAATAGAGTGGAAATGCAATCTTCATTCTGTTTTTCCTTTTGTTTTTAATTATGATGTTTTAAGTATGTGAGGTGTAATTTTTTGGACTTGTATGACACTTCTGATGAACCTAGAACTACTTGATTCCCACACTACCTGATGCTCTCTTTCACACTTCTGATGGTAGAGGTGTGTTTGTAACTAAAGTCTTTAATTTTTGGGTGTCAATATTGTTAGAGTATGGAGGGTGTTCATATATATATATATATATATATATATATATATATATATATATATATATATATATATATATATATATATATGTATGTATATATATATATATAAGTAATATATATATATATATTTATATATATATGTGTGTGTGTGCGCGCGCGCGCGCACAGTAATCGTATAAATAATTTAAATGTTCATGTGGTAAGCACAATTTTACACATATACGTTTGTTGTGGAGGTAAGGAAGGTAATACATACCTAAAGTTGGACCAATTTCACTTTTGCTTGATGTTGTGATTTGTCTCGCAGCACACAAATGGGGGTGTCTGTATTGTCCTCTTAGTCTGCACTATCAATTCATGGGGCGAAAGTAAGAATGTATGTAATAAAATTTAAAAGTCTAATTCGATGGGAAGGGTACTGTCATACCTCGACTGTAAATTGCTTGCCGTCTTGTTCATGGCTCCCTGAACATGTAATTATTGGTCAAGCACTGGTGTAAAAAGGGAAACAACTATGAATATGTGGGCAGAATATAATTGGTTCAACTTTGACTACATTTGATGGATAAGTGAAATGTAGGTAACATGCAGAATCAGGCGCCCACTTCACATTTTGGGAATGAAATTTTCATGGCTAACTTGTTGGGAAACACTCAAATTTTGCATTGCATGTCATGTTTAATGTTCGTATGCTGAACGTGCTTAAATTGGAGTCTGTGATTGATTTCCTTGGATTAAATTCATTAGTCCAGCCTAAGAGAACATACCTAAGCGAGAAGAAAAAGAAATATAAGGGGGTATGTGGCCTAGTTAGTTTCAGCGAGATGTATATAGAGGGGAAGTTATGAGAAATGTTCTGCTGAACATGACTAAATTGGCCATTTAAGTTGCTCATGCATATACTCTTGTGTTGAATACATTACATTTGTATGTCACCTAGTTTGTTCAAGTGAGATGCATGTAGTTGTGAAGCTATGAGAAATGTTCTGCTGAACATGACTAAATTGGCCATTTAAGTTGCTCATGCATATACTCTGTTGAATACATTGCAGTTGGATCATTATGTGTGAAACGTTTACCAATCTTAATGTATTTCAAAGTTGCGAATTGCATCAATTCAGATATGAACTCACATAATTATAACCTTCTGTGAATGATTTCCTTGATTATAACATGCATGTTCAGAACCAAAATTTGCATTTCGTAAATATAATGACAGGAAATGTCTGATTGAAAAAGCTAGGTGGTAAGAAAACACTACCTCGAAGTGGGTCTTGGAAACCTGCAAGTAATACGTATGCTTGCGGATGTGCTATAGAAAAGTATGAATCGTTAGTCTCAATAGCCGCGATTGGTGATTCTTGACAAAAGAATTTTGCAATTTATAAGCGTTGGCATATTCAAATCAATATCTGATTTATAAGTTGGATATCAATTATGCAATCCTGCACGGATATGATTGGGGCAATTAGTGACTCTTGAAATGCATTAATTTTTCACTTAATATGAACAGTAGTGCCCTTGCAACGTAAATCAATACCTGTGTTTTAATGAGCTCGATTTTGATTATGCAATTCTGCACGGATGCGATTGTGGCAATTAGTAACTCTTGAAATACGTCAATTATGCGATTGTGGCAATTGGTACCTCTTGAAATAAACGTTTATAGTGGTGCCATGAAAACATAATTGTTAGATGACTCGTACCTTGAAATATTGCTATGTATGAATCTCGGAATTGATCCCAGTGTGCCCCCAACACGCAATTATCGATCCCAATCTGTCTTGTAAATTCGCCGATGGTTAGAATTGATGAGTAAGAAAACTTGGGTTGTGAGTCTTGACAAGCTGTGAAAGTGGTGGAATCCGTTGGAGAGAGGTGTTTTGCTTGAAAAGGGGAATTTGGTTTTGGAATGTGGAAGGTTAAACAGATAAAGATGTTTTGGTTTTTTTTTTGGGTGATATCTGGTGAGGTTGGGAAACGTGGGGGAGTGCAGTAGAATCGGGGGTTTTTTTTTTTTTGTTTTGGGGGTGCTTTGGTGGGTACCCCACGTCTCCACAACAATTGGGCGGTTATTTCAAATTATGAACACACTGGCAGGCAGACTATTGGGCGGGAGTGCACAAGATTTCAGGAAATGTGTAATCCTGAATTCTGAATGGTTTACCTATTCCAGCATTTATATTATAAAGATAACCAATTTCGCAATAATTTACATAATCAACTAATACATAATGTAAATGATATTTCAATTTTTTAATCATAGCTAAATACCAATAGAGTTTCAAGTTGACATCTATGATTATGATTATCAACCACATTATTGAGCCTAGGTGATTAGAATGTTTTGATTAATTAGGCATTTAACTAGCATATTATACAAGATAGTTTTGCATCTCAACTGGAGAACCTATCCCAGAACGGATTCGTACTCAAGCATACGCTATGTATCATTTTCTTCCCCTATCTGTAAGAACTATTAGGGAATTGTGTAAAATTTATGTCAGATCACTAGCAATAGTTGCCTGCCCAAATACCAAAGAGAAATTTGAAAGTATCAAATCAGTTGCATGTCTTATGATTCAATGTAGTGCTCAAAGATTCGATTGCAACAACCGTACTTTGTTCGTTCTGCTTTACTCTTTTCTCTTTTGTGGCTAGGAAGTGAATAGATATAGCATCCAAAATACAAAAAAAAAGGGGTAATGTTCAATATATTCATGTCGAAGAACAAAAAAAAGAACAAGAACCTTCTACAATCGTAATTTCAAACTTTATTTTTTTCTGAGATTTTAGCTTTGGGATAAGGTCTTGAGCAACACTTATAGTTGATATGTTGTACATATTGTATCAGTACATAGTATATTTTTTTGACTTCTCTTGAGACTTTGAGAATCTTGTACCATTGCATCAGTACCTTCGGGTTCATGCAAGACAAGTTTTTATATTTGTTTTAGGGCTGTTCTCTTATATCAGTTTAATTAAAATTCCATATTAGATATAGATTTCATCATTCCTATTCATTTTCAACTTCTAAGATTTTACCGTTTTCAAATATGTTTGGGATCTTGGCTAGATCTCTTACGACAAGTCATGCACATAGGAGAGAACATTTATGAACGCTTCATGCGACTAGGTTTTATTAAGCCTCTTAATTGGACTTCGTCTCAACGCTTAATTTTGTGGCTTAGTTGATCCATTCAATCCCTTTCTATGAGTTTCTTTTTGAATTGGGCCCAATGTCTCTTAAAGATTTTATATGCACGAATCACATATAAATAAACAAAGAGCATGAATGATAATTCTACCCAATTGTACAATAATAAAATTCTTCCCCTATTTATAATAAAATTCTTTTAAAATTATAAAACATTGAAATCTTCGCTTAATAATTATTGCATGATGTCTCAACTCTCAAGATTGGAACATATTTAATAAAGGAGGCCATATACAAAGCATATATATCATTTTCTAGCACGTAGGTACAACAAATATTTCTTTAGGGGAAAGTAAAGTAATCTAAGGGCATTCGCAGCCCTATGTCACGCGTGTCAGAGCTGGGCCTGCGTGTGACACGCGTTGGCTTCAGCTCATGACATGTGTGGCACAGAACGAGGGCAAAACTGTGCACAGTTCCGTCCCACGTCCCTTTTTTTTGTCGTTATCTGCGGCCAAAACGCATAGTTTGGAGAGCCCCAGAAGAAGCTGACGCTATGCTTTGATCCATGTGAAGCAAAAAAAAGAAATAGCCTAGGAACACATGTTGGGCTCGGGAGTTGGGCCATTAAATGTTGGGTTGTGTCAACAACGGCTAATTGGAGGTTTTGTGGCTTGTTTTTGTTTGTTAAATGTGTGTATAAATATGAAGATGAATGTGTGGAAAATGAAATTTAAATTACCTCTCATTCTCTGATTCTCTCAATCTGAAATACTATTTGTAGCTATTTGAAGAAAAGTGTTTGAAGTGAAGAGGAAAAAAATTTGTTGATCTTTTGCACCGTATTTTTTTTTAAATAGTCGAACGTTCGTGTTGTATTTTTTTTGAACATGTCGAATCTTCGTATTGTAATTTATTTTCAATTGCGATCCTTCTTATTGTATTAGTTTTTAATTCAATTGTACTTTCAATTCTATCTTCTTTCACTCATTGAAATACAAACACAAAAGTTGAAGAATAAGAAAATTTAAAATCAAATTATCCATTTTTATGTCAACAAAATAAATATTCCTTAATTTCGAAAAATAAAAAACATTCACATATGTTACAAAAGTTAAAGCACAAACACAAAATAAAAAATAAAGTAATAAATTATATTTAATTGTGGGTTCCATGACAATTAATTGTCCTGAAATGAATTCCAGTGGATGGAAAACTGAATAGAATGCGCGCAAGTGGAACTCCTGCTGACGTGGCAGGTCTGAGTTCCAAAAATTGAAACTCTAATTGGGAATGCCTTAACCAGTAACATCATCCACAGGCCTCTTCCCACCATGCCAAAAAGAGATAATTCAAAAAAAAAAAAAAAAAGAAGAGGAAGGGATAGCAATTCATGTCTAAGAGCACCTCCAGCGGGGGTATTTTTTTTGGCTTGCCCATCTCGTTTTGAGAGTCAAGTCGCTCGCCACTTCCTTTTTCTCTTGTTTTTTTTAATTTTAATTAATTTTTCCTTTTTTTGGATATTAAAAAGAAGAGTATGTACTGTAGAATATATTTATGAGTATTATTTTATTTGGTGAGTTAAATTGGTGAGCCTTATATTAGAAAGAGATGATTATGAGTTAAAAAGTTAGCTCATAAACTGATGTAATAAATCTACTAGTGAGCCAAAAAACTGGCTCACTCCTGTAATACTCTGCGGATTAATTCAACACAAAGCTCAAACGGTAGGCTGCAACAACTTTAATTGTGAGCTCCTCTCCAACGACTGCTGCTTCTGAAGCTGAATCTGCCTCTTAAACCTTTTGATGAACAAGTCCGCCGCCTGGTCTATATCCTTCTCCTCCTCCGCCACCTCTGCCACTCCTCCACCTTCCGCCACCACCTCCTCCTCCGCCGCTGCGGCCTCCTCTTCTTCTTCCAAGGCTGCCTCCGACTCCTTGAAAAGCGTGCGAGTCAAGTCGGGGTACTCCCTCCTCCTCCTCCTCCTCCTTGTTTATGAAGTTCTCGGTGTAGCGCTCTCGAGTTCCTTCCGCTCTGTTGTAGCTTATCAACAAGTGGGTCCCACCATCCTCTTCGTGTTGTAGAACGTCTTCGTTTTTCTTGGTGTGATGGTGGTGGCGGGGAGCAACCAGGGCATGGAGCTTGTGGGAGAGAGAATGGGTTATGGATGTATTCTTGTCTATGCTGCTCTTGTGGAGGAGAAAGAATATCATTATACGTATTCTTATCTCGTTCGTTTTGCTTGACAATGCTGCTATTATCTTCTTCAACAAACTCTTCATCTCTATTCCCCCCCCCCCCCCCTTTTGTCTTTCTTCCCTTTTCCGAAAGTAGTTGTGCAAGATGAAGTGGCTCACTAACTAGCAAGGTTTATATATCGAGTGAAATAATTCCTGGTCCTACTTGGGTAAAAGTGTAATTCTCTTAATGGTGGGTAAAAATGCGTGGAAAAGAGGTTCTAGGCTTATGTAGCATGCATGATGTAAAAAGGTACACAATGATGCATTATTTGTTGGTTTTTTTTTCCTGTGTGGGTCATAGCAAAAAAAAATGCATTTAATGATTGGAGGCATGGTAGAAGTATTGTATTGTAACATGTCAATTTGTGTACATATCTTTTAAACTTGATTAATGTATGTCTTATAGGTTTTCATTGCATAAGGATATAATTTATGAGTGTTAAAAATTCAACTTGGAGTTTTTTTAGAAAGGATGGCTTCAATAGATATATCATCTTCAAAATTATTCTCTCAATTAAAAGTTTATGCTAATGACTAAAGATTCAATAAATGTTTTATGCCCTAGATGGAACACTTTCGTCTGATTTATAAAAAGAAAAAAGAAAGAGTCTCTAACGATCGATTTTTATTTGTTTTTGTTTACTCTGTGTGCATGTTTGAATTGCCGGAGCATGTAAAATGAATAAATCCGATGACTTTGTTAAATTACTTTGATTCCCTTATAAAAGTTTATATTAATTTGTGAAATCTAAGTCTAAGGGCCAGTTCTTTTCGTTGGTAAATTGGAGCTGATAAAAGGATGAAGTTGGTTGAGGCAGGTTGAAGTGGGTTAAAATTGATATTTTTTGTTGAAATTGGTTGAAGTGGATTGAAATTGATATATTTTTATATGATGGGTTGAAGTTGTTTAAAATAGTGAGAATAAAATTTTGAAGGGGGTGGATTGAAGTTGGTTGAAGTGAGTTAAAGTAGGTTAAAGTTGGTAAGTTGAAAAAGATCAATGAAAAGAACTGACCCTAAGTCTTATTTCTATCTCTCATAATTTCTTAAAATAAAGTATCGACACCAAAATTTACTAATCAATGCGTATCTAGAAATCTTGAAAGTAATGTGAGTTTGTTTGTTCCCTTAAATGTCAAGACTCAAGAGCCAGTAAGATTTGATGCTCAAATAAGCTTGAATATGAAGCCGGCTGATGATGAAAGGCAACTAGAGAGGGAGAGGGAAGTTGTGAGGGCTAAGAAATGGGAAAAAAAGGCTGGAGGGTGAAAGCGGGAGGGAAACGTGGCTAAAGATGTGGTAGCCTCGGAGTTCGACGACGGGAATGGACGGCTTGATTGAACATGACGTAGTCAACCAAGCTACGGTAGACCCCACTTGGTTGCAAGTGGAAGGGAAGATACTTACAAGAAGGAAGAGAGGCCTTAGAGCAATGGTGGAAGTATTTTTATGTGATCAAAAGATTATGGGATTGAACTTTAGAATTAGTCATTGATAAAGTCAGTTTAGATTGTTTATAATTTATCTTTTAGGGTGGAGTTTTTTTTGAAATTCTGCTTAAATATTGGATGTTTATACACCGAACTGTCCCCCATATATATATATATATATATATATATATGAAGGGGGCAGCTGGCCCTGATTTTCGTTTTCGCTTTTGCTTGTTTGCTGGTGCGTTTGGGACGAGTGAGAAGAAGTGCCAAGTGGTCCAATGTTTTGAACGACTGCAGAAAAGCCGGGAAAGATGAGTTGGAGGGAAGGGAGTCCACTTTGTGTAACTGCGAGCAGATTTAGTGGTGGATCAATCTTTTGGCTTATCGATAGGGGTCTATTATTGTTGCATTAACTCTCTCTCTAATTTTTTATCTCATAATCCTTCTTCTCTTCAATGGAAGGCTCACAACTTTAGCTCACCAAATAAAATAATACCCAAAGACCCACTCTACAATATACAACTTCTTTTTTAAAATCAAAAAAAAAAACTAATAATAAACCAAAAAAATCAAAAAAAGCAAGATTTTTTACCCACAAGTTAGTTCACTGGGATGAGTCTCCTCACGAGGCACAAGCTGTGAGGCAATTGCTGCAGACAATTCCTTGTCTCACTCACTTTCTCTCTCTTGCTTTTTCACTCGCGAGGCAACTGTTGGGATTGCTCTAAGCACCCTTTCCATTATTAGGTTTAGAGTTTAGGCCCAGTAGACTCTTGTTGTTAGGGCCTTCGTGCAGGAATTCGTGATTTAGTTTAAAAGGAATTATATTTGATTAATCATCATAACCCTTTAGATAATTTGATTCAAATAAAAACTAATTACGATTAATGATGTAATGTTGAGGAGCCCAACTTTCTGTAAAGTTCTACTGTAAGTTCAGGCTTACATAACTTGATAAGTCGGTTGGTATTGTCTGACGACACTAGTGAGAGAAACTACAATAATACTATTGGGCTTAGTAAAGTGAGTTTTAATTTGGGCATATATTTATAAGTGGACCGATTTCTCCATTTTTTTATCTGAGCAGTCTTATATGATGTTGTACCAAACATAGCCCTAATCCACAATACTAATTAGGCCAATATTTATGCGTCTTATAATTAATCATGTAAGATATCAACAGCAGTCTTTGATTACTCCCATGATATGTTGAGAAGCTTTTTCATACGACGCTTGGACTTTGACTCATGCTATCTGGGACATGGTGCTTCCTTTGTCCCTCTTTGTTTTAATAGATTTTCAATAGTAAAGTTAATCTCCTCTCCAAGCCTTTTCTTTTTGTGTTTCTTTAAATGCCTTTTTTCAATTATAACACTAGTGCATTGTAAAACAATTGCCTATTTATACAATAGTTTGAACTTATAGATTATCTTATGCATTTTTTTCCCTTCCCCCCCTATTTTCCAATTATATGGCTAATTTATTGTAAATTTATAGTGTGCTCAGGCGATAACAATACTATCCATGTCCACTATGTTAGCTAATTTTAAAATAGTAATTGAAAGTCTATTAATAAGCAATTTTTATAATTGAATTTTTAATTGCTAATGCTGATATGCCATTTGGTTTCCACAATTGTTCACCTTTTTATAATCATGTAGCGAAAATATAGTACCTTTGTTTTACTATTTTATAACTCATAAGGATTTACATAATTTCTCAATAAATGTTCTTAACAGTTGTTCTTATGCCCCCAATTTAATACTCATAATTACGTTTCATAAAAATCATCCAATAAAAATTGGGACTTTTAGATGCGGAATGCCTTCTTTTCGTTTTCACCTAGCAAAGCCAAAGTACAGTTGTCACTCAAGCTGATGTAAAACAACAGTTTAACAGAGAAGCAACTGCACAATATTACAGGCATTTGTATTTTCTTTGCATAAGCATTTTTTAGTACAAACATAAGCACTATAGTAAGCATACACGGGTTGGTAAATGTTTTTGGGGGAACTAATTTTTTTGATAAGCCGGGAGAGTAGGCTTACGCATGGCAATCTTCGGAGTCAACTCGACCTGCAACTCCTGACTTGCAAAAAAGGTAGACCTCGGGCGTGGACTCGAGGAACGCCCCTCCAACGATCAAGTTAGCGTCATGTCCCAAGAAACAATAAAGCAGAGAGAAAAATGCTACTTTGTGTATTGGAGAATCTCTCCCCCTTCCTCCTTTTTGAGGTGGGTATTGATAATCCTCTTTGGCAAGGGCAAAATTGTAACTTCACATGGGATGCTTCCCTAACGGGCCGCCAGATGGTTTTCAGTGCTGGGCCCAGAATGACATCTTAGGATCCAGGAGTGTCCTGAGATGGTCGGGTTAGCCTGGGCCCATGAGCATGTTGGTGGGGTCCATCTTGGGTCCAGGTTTTTTTCCGAATCAGCAAACATATATTTCGACAAACATATAAGCATTTTGTTTGGAGATTATCAATTTGGATTGCGTCGTATGTCTAGTTTACAAATATTCATTAATAAACATTTAGCCAATGCATTGATAAGCAATTAAGCATTTTGTTAGTTCGCATATAAGCGTTTTGATTATTTGTAAAAGTTGAAGTGCGATCATGTCGAAATTGATATGAAATGGCAGCTCAGCAAATATGTAATTGCATGATATTGAGATAAGCTCTTGTATTGTGTTTATATAAGCATTTTTTTTTTTCCCAATATAGGGTGTTGAGCAAAAATTTAATAAAAATAAATAATATATACAGCACAACTTTCCGACTTACAAAATGTACATTGGTTTATTTTGAGTATGATCTTATTCAAGAGGATAGACCTCTTTAATTACGTCCTCCTCTTGGGAGACCACTTTTTGATTCTGACTCGTTTTATTTTCTTTTTTTTTTCTTTGTTTTGCTTTGCGTTAATAAGACTTTATATAATTTGGATCGACATTCATCATATTTTTAATATTGAATCTCCCATATCCAAAACTTAATTGCATCATATAGTAGCCGTATGGGCATCTTGGATTCTAGAAAGGGTACTATATGTACACATTCTTTATGTGTAGGATAGGGAGCGCATAATTTTATTTGATTTGAAATTTGTGTTACACTCATTTTTTTGTTAGGAGCCGCCTATGTACTTCTTTTATAAAGTATCAAACTAACCGTAATTTTTTAAATTTTATTTGATTCTTTTATTTTGGTTAAGTTATTAACCATTTGATACGATTTTAATTATTCATGTAGGCCTAAAAAAATGACCATACTTTTGATTTACTTTTGATATTTGGATTTTTTAAAAAAATCATGGCTAGGTTGTATTTTGAGCCATTTTACAATTTTTATTTACCGACTTAGCCTTTGTTGGAGTTGGTCTATTAATTTTGTTTTTGCATCCAAAATTTATTTATAAGTTTTCTATGTGCCCTTAGTGGGATCCAATCAACGTAGTTCTTGGTCCAAAAATTATTTATTTATTTATTTTTTCCATGCTTGCATCATTTGGGGGGGATTTAGTGAACTTGGTTGTATATTTGACTTGGGTTTGGTCCATTTTTGTGGACTCTGAATTTGAGAAATATTTGATTTTTTGAGTAGCTTGGTTTTTGATTTGTTTTGGTTACGTAATGTGTAACCAAGGGTTGTAGAGTTGTAATTTGGTCTTTTATGAAAGAGGGGGAAGATAAATAAGGGTTTTCTAGCCCATTTCGTGGATTTAGAAACTTGAGGGGGTCAGTTTCTATTTTGTGAGGCTTCGGTCTCAATTGTTTAGGCAAATATAGCGTAATCGACTTGAAATCTACTCTTTATCAAGTGGGGGATTTTAAATGGAATTTACTTGGCATAAAATTTAATTTAAAAGTCTTACTTTCAATTGAGCCAACCAATAATAATTCCACCGCAAGAGGTTGAAACTTTGACATGGCCGTCAACCTCATGTACTTGGGCATTTGATTTAGATCTGGGCTTCGACTTTTTATACCCAGTTAAGTCCCAGTTTACTTAGTTGCCACCTTTACTTTTAGACGCCTTGCCATTAATGACCTTTATCAATCGATGGATTATCTTATAAATTTATAACCCCCCCCCAAAAAAAAAATTCCATGTTGTCTTCTGTTAATCAAAGACAAAATTGTATAGTAAAAAAATACTATGTAACACCCCATAATGAACATGATTCACTGTTTGTAGTTTCTTAAATAATTCTCTTGATTAGAAGTGATAATTTCAATGATCGGGATGTTACCACCGCCCCAATAAGGACACAACTTAAAGCAATTACACTAGAGATATTATAGTTGAGCATAATTCATTCCCATATACGTTCAATACCATCCAAAATCATACATGTGTAGATGATAACAGACATAGGGTTTATAAATAATAGTAAGTAAATCACCATTGTTGTTACAGTTCCGGCTACAAGATAACTCAAAATACATCTCCAAAACATAAGTGCAGTACACCATTATGAATCCAAGCTGGGTCCCTTGCTCACTTATCATCCTCAGCAGGTTTGCTAGCAAGGGGGTGGTTCACTAAGCACTTGCCTAAACGAACATAGCAAACATTATGAAATGTAACCTGAAACTCAGTACAGAAATTCCTTTATTGTTAAATTGAAACATTGATTGAGCCCACTTTGCAATTCATTTTAATTTAAAATAGGAAATGATATGAATGTAAAACTACATTGCTAGTTATTATCTGGTAGGGCACCCCTGAGAACTGATACGATCTATAAATAGGTGTACATCTGTTAAGCTGATTGAGGGACCTAGCCTGGGGCCACACGGCTAAATGAAGGGCGAATGCCCTAAAGCTAATAACTGATGGGGTCACTAGTGATATGATAAATCACTTATTAAACTAATTCATTGATGTACATACCAAAACATTATGATTTTGATAAATAAGTTCTGATTTCTAAAGATGTAGGCAATGAACGTACCTGAGATTTTTAATGCAATCTCACTGGATAATATTTATGCACAAAAGGGGGAAGAAATGACAGATTAGGCCTTGACTCTATCCAAAATTATCATTAGAGGTACATGTAGTTAGCAAATGAACTTATTCTCATAACTGATAATTTTAATAGAATTTGTTTACTAAATGACATTTAGACTCCAACGAATAAAATATAAGATAGGTTAAACTAAGACGATGCAAACTATATAAACTATAAAAATTTAGTTTAAATCAAGGTAATAAAATATAATTTAAAGTAAGATAAACCAAGGCAAATAGTTTAGGTTATGAAGTAAAGGCTTAATAGAAGTAAAGAAAAATAATTTATAACTTACACTCCCGACCTCAAATTCAGACCTAAAACCCCAATATGAAAATGTTAAGAAGTCCCGCAACACTTTCTGTCATAGTACAAAATACAGCTATCACAACACGGCTCCTAAAATTGAGCTTAAGCAAAACCTAGAACATCACCGGCTTGTCCTATGCAGTCTTAGCAAATTGGCCATAACGTTTTCCACAAAAATCAGAATGAAGTGATTCAAGAGGCATTTGAAAGGTAACTCATTGGACTATCTATCCACCAAAACTTGCAATTTTGCAATGTACCAAACAATACCAGTTTAATCGCAAAATGACCCCCATGTTTTGGGTTCGTTCACAGCCCTTATGTCCATGTTTTCAATCTTTTCTTCGCATCATTCCCCTCTAAAATCACTCTCTAAAATCACTAAATAATGGTTTGTTCCTTAACATCACCTTACATAGCCACATTATTCAAAATTACTCCATGATCATCCTCACTTGTTTTTCAATTTTTCTTTTCATTACAAAACACTTAAACACTTCCATAATCTCACTTACTTACATAAATGAACAAAATGAGTTCTTTCAATTATTTGAGGGAGTTTCCATAATCAACCCCTTTGAAAAAATTCACACCAAAGCATAATCAAAGTCCACAACACATCCAAACTTCATTTTCCATCCAAAGATGTAGAAAAAACATACTTGATGATGAGGATAAGCCAAACCATGCAATCACCAAAATCCTAGCTTATGACAAGCTTATATTTGCATTTAAACTCATCCAAATTCACCACTAATACCATCATAATCATTATATTATTAATGCTAAAGATTATAAGACCAGATACAAAACAATCCAAATCCATCATTTCAAACTTAAGCTTGCATGCTCATGTATAATCTCAACCCTAACATGCTTTCAAGCTTAACCAACAAATTAACATATCAAAATAGCTCTTATTCTTATCAAAATAGCATGATCAACAATTAAAACCAACAAAAACAAGAATCAAAACCAAAAATAAAGAAGATAGGTGATAGGGTTCACTCACTTCGAGCTTGAAAAAGGAGGTGTGATTGATGTTTGAAGAGTGTGGGAAAGTGGCTGAAGGGCGTTGGTGGCAGAGAGGGGGGAGGGGGACGACTGGTGGCTCTTGGTGTCGGCAAGCTGGCTGGGACAGCAGCTCTCTGGCAGCAGAACAGGGGGAAAGGCAGCACTTAGGTGGAGAGAGAAGAGGAAGAAATGAAGTGAGTGTTTACTTGGTTTATATTTGTCTTGATCCAATTCATTTGGTTGATAGTTAACCCCATAAAGTGACTTTTTGCTAATGATAATTAGGCTAAATAATCATAATTGACTAAATCAAGTTAATCAACTTGTTGGGCCTTGAATTGGGCTTAAATGAATTGGTCTTGGGGGGGAAAAAATAATGCCTCATTGCAATAAAATTTTATTTATTTTTTTCATAGCTCGAAACTAAATTTTTGTGATGTCATGAAAAACAATTTAATCTCCTAAACTATAATTATGGAGGCCTATTATCAATTCATTCCAAATTTTCCGATAATTACAATCCGAATTCTAAAGTAGGCCCAAAATGAATTTTTTTAAATCTAAATGATTAAATGCAATAATAAAATGCGAGGAAATTACTAACATGGTTTAATTAAATAAATAAGCAAACATGATTTAGGGTCGAACTATTACATATTAGCTCCTCTACTTTCATGTGTTGAGACCAAGGTTGTGACACTCAGTATTTTATCAGTTTAGTTTCGCCTGTTTCCTTTGTCATCAATGTAAACAACCTCAATTTCAAACCTATGCCAAAAATTTAGATTCACCTTTCCTGTTAATTTATTTGGGCAACCCTTTATCTTCTTGCCCCCATTAAACCACTCATCACCATCAAATTTTATGATGATAAGAACATATTTTGCCAACACCCTTTGATAGGCTCCTAATTTCTTTGTTACTAACCGATTGGTTTCAATTAAGAGGAAGTCTAGAAAAAAGCAAGCCAAGACTCTTAATTTATTTTATCTTGTTCCTGTGGATACCTTTGTCCCATTTTTTATGGGCTGAGAGCTAATTTACTTATTTTGTCAAATAAGACTTGTAGTTAGTGCTTTTCTCAAAACAGAGCAACAATCTCCCAAAATAGAGGTTTGTGCCAAGCTGGGGGGGTTTAAGCACAAACTTTCTAATCCCAGCTTCATGGTATTTTCTTGCTTTTTGAGGCTCTGTTATGGTTTCTTAAATTATTCATTGAACTTCAGAAGCAGTCAGACTAGGCAGTTCATGGTAGAGTATGGTCTCCACCTACGTTTAAAGGGGCCCGGCAGGACCCGAGATCCATTAAGATATGAAGTTACAGATCCAGCGGGATCCGAACTTAACAGAATTGATGATTTTATGAGTCCAGCTGGTGTCATGATCCGGTAGGATCCTTGGGTTCATGTGTCCAGCCAAACCTGGGATCCCAACAAATTCTCCTTTTTAAGAGTCTTGAAATACCTAGGATCCCGGGAATCCGATTTGCTATGGACGCGTGAAGAATCCGATTTCTTTTGAGGTAGAGGCAAGAACTTTGAACTATGAGTTTTCTCTGTTTGGGTGCCACATATTGATCTTGTGGTTGGACTTGACCCATCTCTACTCATGCTATATTCGAAGTGAATTCAAAGACGAGATACTCTGAAGGCTGAATTGAAGTTACTCCATTGTTGAAATACCTTTGAAAGTTACTAGCTTCAACTTATAGAGAGACTAAATTTGAGGCTCTGCTTCTTGTCTTCTCCTTCTTCAAATCTTCGTCGTCTTCTTCCGTTGCTTTGTTTGTTTTTTTTTAAAAAAATTTGAGTCTCTATTTCTATGTTCGTCCACTTCTCTGATCACTCACTCCTCTTTTTTTTTTTTTTTTTTTTTTTGGGTTTGTTTTTGCCTTTAATTTTCATCGTGCTTTCCCTACTTTTCTTCTTCTCTTTGCCCCTCTCTGTTGTATTTCTTAGAGCTCTCTATCTTTTGTTTGTTTTTTAGCCGCCCTCACTGTGCCAAACCTCCTTGCCTTTATAATAACTTTGGTAAGTAGTTACCATGTTTTGCCATGCATCGCAACACAACCAAGACAGTGGTGAACGTGGGAAGTTATGGATTGACTTACAATATTGACAACCATCCTAAGGGAATGAAATCACTAGAGTAAATTGCCAATAATTGACCCAATTCATTCTTATGAATTACAGGCAAAGCTAAATTTATGGGTTGCGACTTTGACACATATCCACTACCCAATTCATTGATTGAACCCTTTTTTTTTAAAAAATATTTTTGCTATTTTGGGCTATGCAAATTAAGGCAGTAATTATGGGTATTGATCAAAGGCCAATTACAAGGGTCCATTTTCTTTGATCTTTATTATCAAGTTCATTTCAGGGTGCGTTAAGCCATTGAAATTTTGTTGCCTGTTCTGTTTTTTTTTTTTCCCCCCCTTAGGGGAGTTTCAGACATACTTAATATTTAAGTATTAGATTTCGACAACTTAAAAATTTGTCAAAATTTTACGTTCAATAGTTGACTCCCCAAACATTGTACGTGACAAACTTATTGAACACATACAGGGTTTGATTTCACGTTGAACCACTTTTTAAAATTTTTTCTTCTACCAAACTATTTGTGATGCCAATTTAATAAAGGTTGGAAGCTAACTACTATCAAAAGCTGTTATAGCATCAAAGAGCTTAACAAGTCACCTTCGAGGAAGGGTCCATATCTCACCTCACATTATATGCTAGCTTTTAAAAGTGTGCTTGGGCTCATTTTGTTGGAAGACCCTGGCTTAGGTAAGACATGTGTCTTGTTCAACTCATGTAGTCTTGGGGAAGAATGCAATATGACATGATCCTTCTTTCATAGACATAGTGGCGAAATTGGATTTTCGAGCATTAGTAACCAAAATAACTGATTGTCACTCAAGGTAAATATGCTAAGTTTCAAACTTTAAAATGTGTATCTTGGCACACTAATTTTTTTTTTTTAAAAAAAAAATCTATAATCATACTTTCATGAAAACATTTCTAATAATCATACTTTCATGAAAACATTTAAGAGAACTAATTTGATTTTATGCTTAGCAGGTCAACCATAGAGGCGATTTACCTCCTTAGAAGGTTTATGGGATTGTATAGAGATAGAAAGGTAGATTTTCATATGGTGTTCATTGACCTAGAAAAGGCTTATGATAGAGTTTCGCATGAATTGTTATGGAGATATTTGGAAAAGAAAGGAGTGTCATTTGAGTATATTCGACTTATTAAGAACATGTACGCGGGAAGTAGGACGAGTGTTAGGACGTCAGGAGGGGCTACCAGTGACTTCCATATTGGTATGGGTCTACATTAGGGTTCCGCTTTAAGCTATTTTCTTTTCACTCTAGTCATGGATGAACTTATAAAAGGAATTCAAGATGAGGTACCATGGTATATGTTATTCACAGATGACATTGTTCTTATTGATGGGACCAGAAGGGAGTTAATCACAAGTTGGAGCAATGGAGATGTACACTGGAGTCTAGAGGCTTTAGAGTAAGTAGATCAAAAATTGAATACTTGTATTGTTGTTTCAGTGGAAGGGAAGATGCAAGGGGAGAAGTCACCATTGATAGGATGACGATACCAAAGGTCGAGAAGTTTAAATATTTGGGCTCGATCATTCAATAGAATGGGGATATTAACGAAGATATTAACCAACGCATAAAAGTAGGTTGGTAAAAATGGAAGTATGCTTCAGGTGTGCTGTGTGATAAGAGGATGCCTATAGGATTAAAAAGTAAAATTTATCGTATAGCAGTCAGACTTGCTGTACTGTATGGGTCAGAGTGTTGGCCTATAAAAAAGGTACAGATTCAAAGGTTGATGGTAGTAGACATGAAGATGATTAGGTGGATATGTGGTTATACGAGAATGGATAGAATGAGGAATGAAGTAATAAGAGACATAGTTAAAGTGGCTCCCATTGAAGATAAGATGAGAGAAACAAGACTCAGATGGTTTGGCTATGTAAAAAGGAGCGTTGATGCCCCAGTGAGCAGATGTGAGAGGATTAACATCCCTGAAGGTAAAAGAGGGAGGAGACGACCTAAGAAGAGTTTGGACGAAGTGATTAGAGAGGACTTGAAAGTTGTAGGATTGATGGAGGACATAGATCAGGATAGGAGATTATGGCAGGTTGGGATTAGGATCCTAGATCACAGAGAGTTAGCCACCTGATTTGGTTGTAGTTTTTCGGTTGCAGTAGGGTAGTTTTGGTTATGGATTTTAGTGTCATGTTTGTATGCAGGTAGTACATATATTTGGGAAGAGACATTATTTGTCTACCTCTGTTTATTAAGGTATAGTACCTTTCTCTGCTATGTTGTACTTATATTTACATAGTTACAGCCACCTGATTTATTAATATTTCTTAGTTCATTTTCTGATACATATCCCTAGTTTCTGTCACTACATGATTTCACAAAATCCTTTTTATATAAAATGTTTTCATAAAATCTTACTTTGTGGGTATCTTGGATTCAACCTCTCTACCAGCAGAGATGCCGGTGGAGGTAAGGTTGCATACATCTGGATCTCCTCAGGACCTGCGAAAGCGGGACTCACACTGGGAGGTTTTGTTTGTTATTTGTTGTTATACTTTCATGAAAACATTTCTAACATTCCCCTTGTTAGCTTTTTGTCCCTTCGTAACAATGAGAAATTAATCCATCTTTCTCTTCTTTTCAGAGGATTTTTTTTTCCTTTAAGAGAAAGGTTCTTTTTTAAGGGGAAATAAAGTTTATTTATTTTTATGGTGGGGTCTAGCATGAAGCTAGGTTGCCTACATGTCCACTTTTTGAGGGATCAAGCCTTTCATGGTTCATCACAACTTAACTATCCAGAAACTTAACGTAAAGATTTTCTTTACAAATTTACCATTGACATTAGCATATACAATTTGTCCATCATGATTTGAGAGTTCATATGCTCCTTTAGGAAAGACCTTGGTGATTATATAGTGACCCTCCCATTTGGACTCA
The DNA here is from genome assembly GCA_029747015.1 of Carnegiea gigantea. Lineage (NCBI taxonomy): Eukaryota > Viridiplantae > Streptophyta > Magnoliopsida > Caryophyllales > Cactaceae > Carnegiea > Carnegiea gigantea. Next base: position 275,125 of record JAKOGI010000655.1, on the reverse strand, counting down.
AATTTTCCTTGTGTCTTTTGATTGATGGCAATAGGTCTCCTTATTATTAAGACCAAATCACCAATGCCAAATGAGCGAAACTTGACTCGCTTGTTGAACGCACTAGCCATTTGAGTTTGGTAGATTTCAAGCCTTTGTTGGGCCATTAACCAACACTCATCTAATACTTCCAGTTCGGCTAATCCGACTTAAGTGTTTTCATCTGGATCAGTGAATTGTATAGCCACTCTTGGGGAAGTTAATTGCACCTCAAAGGGTAGTATGAGTTCCGAACCAAAAACCAAGTTGTCGGGTGTACAACTAGTTGTACTTCAAACTGTGGTTTGATAAGCCTATAAAGCTTCTAGTAGCATTTCATGCCAATCCCTCCTTGATCTTAAGACCATGTTCTTTAGAATCTTGCAAAGCACTTTATTGGATGCTTCAGATCGACCATTTGATGATGGATTGTAACTTGATGAGACGCTGCATTTGAACTTGTACTTTTTTGTAAGTCTTATCATCACTTAATTTTTAAACTAGATGGCATTGTCTGAAACAATTTTGTGTGGGACTCTACATCTGTAAATGAGATGGGTCCTGATGAAGCCAGCGACTTGCTTTGCCCACACTTCTTTTAATAGAATGGCCTCAGCCCACTTTGAAAAGTAATTTGTGGCTGCTAAAATAAATACATGGCCACGGGAGGAGAAAGGCTTGAAAGGCCCCATTACATTTAGTCCCCATGTATAGAACGACTAAGACAATATGCTTGGGTGGAGTAATTGTAGTGGCTGATGAATGAAATCACCATGTATTTGGCAACCTTGGCATACTTTAGTAAATTTTATTGTATCTTGAACCATAGTTGGCTAGTAATAGCCTAACCTTTTGATCTGATGAGAAAGTTTTGGACCTGTTTGATGAGCCCCACATACCGTGGCATGAACTTCATTTAGGTTATAAGTAGCATCCTCCCATGACAAGCATCTGAGTAACATCCTTTCGAAAGCCTTTTGATGTAAGGTGTCATTTTTAACAGTAAATCTTAATGCTCGTCGTTTTAGATCTACTCTTCTCTTTGGATTAGTGGGTAGGATGCCATATTGAATATACTCAATGAGATATTGTCTCCAATCTGCTTCTTTATTGAGCTCAAAAACTGAGACCACATTTATTTCTTTAGTTTCATCAAAATGATCTAACGCTGAGGCCAACAGGTGGCATTCCCCAATTGTTATTTGAATTTTCCTTTCATCCGGGAGTGTTAGTGAAGCAGTCAACTTTTCCAAGACATCTGCTTTGCCATTTTTAGATCTTGGCACATGGTTGACCTCTACTTGATGGAATTGGTTCATAAGGCTTCTTACCTTTGGTAGAGAGATGCTAATTTGGCATTTCTTACTTTGTATTGACTATTTATTTGTCAGATGATTAATTGGGAATCATCGAATACTTCAAGTTGGTCAAAACACATTTCAAGGGCCCATTCGAGGCCAATGGTGAGTGCCTTATATTCAATCACATTATTCAAACATATCTCATGGAGAGAGAATGAATACGGGATAAGTCCTCCTGATGGTGTGACAAACACAATCCCCACCCCCGCTCCCCCAGTCCTTGCTGGCCCATCAAAATATAACTACCATGATTTGGTTTCAACAAGCATAACTTCATCATCTAGCAGATCATCGAACAGTTCCTCATTATTTGAACAGGGATTTGCTGCTAGGAAATCGCCTATAGCTGTCCATTTACTGCCTTTTGAGGCACAAACTTGATGTCAAAAGGGGTCGAAAGCATAGCCCTGGTCAATCTCCCTAATAGCACAGGTTTAGATAATATATATTTCAATGGATCTGCCTTCGAGATGAAAACGATCTGATGGGATAAGAGGTAGTGCCAAAACTTTTGAACGGCAAAAACTATTGCGAGGCAAGTTTTTTCCATAAAGTAGAAATTTATTTCTGCACCCACCATTATCCGGCTGATGTAATACAAGGCATTTTCCTTCCCTTCATCATTATTTAGGGCTAACATGGCCCCTAAAGATCGTTCAAGGGCTACTATATATAGGATTAGCAGTCTTCCTTGTACTGGAGCCATTAGGATAGGTGGGCTTGTGAGATACTGCTTGATACATTCAAAAGTATTTTGACAAACTTGATCACAAATGAAGAGCATGTCTCTTTTTTCGAAGTGTTGTGAATGGTTAACACCTTCCTAGGAAATTTGAGATGAATCACCTTATGTAAGTCAACCTTCCTTGTAAACCCCGTAATTCTCTTAAGTTTCTTGGATGGGGCATGTGGATTATGGCTTTGGCTTTATCGGGGTCAATTTCAATTCCTTCTTTTTGAAACAATAAAACCTAGGAACTTCCTTGAAGTAACCCCAAATGCACATTTTAAGGGGTGCATCTTGAGTTGGTGTACATGCAACTTTTCAAAGACCTTTCTTAGTTCATGAGGATGATTGTCTCTCTCTTTTGTTTTCACAACCAAATCATCAACATAGTATTCAACTAGGTTATGGAGGAAATCATGAAAAATGATTGTCATGCTCTGGTAGATGGCCCTGGTATTTTTCAAATCAAATGGCATTACCGTGTAGTAGTATATGCTTAGTGGTGTTCGAAAGGTGATTGGGTCTTCATCTTCGGGGTCCATTTTGATTTGGTTGTACCTTGAGAAACCATCCACAAAGGACAGAGCTCCAAACCCCGTAGTGGCATCCATGAGAAGCTTGGTGATTGGCAGTGGAAAATCATCCTTGGGACATGCATTGTTTAAGTCTTTGAAGTCCACACATATCCGAAATTAACCATTCTTTTTCTGAATAAGTACGATGTTAGTCAAATAAGTTGGATATTGAACTTTACGAATGAAGTTAGCCTTTATGAGCTTGTCCACCTCAACATTTATTTGGATTGTCAGTTCGGAACGAAAGCGCCATTGAGGTTGCTTTATCAGCTTTATTCCTTCGGAAATAGCTAACTTATAGATAGCAACATTCGGATCTAAGCCTGGCATGCCTTGATATCCCCATGCAAATACATCTTTGTACTCCCGAAGGAGTTGTTCATACTGTACCACTTCTCTTCATCATTCAACATGGAAGTCATAAAAATTGGCTTAGGGTCATCAGTTGTTCCCAAATTTATCTCCCGAAGATCATCAATTTTTGCTTAACCACCGTCTTCCATTTCTGGTGGTGCCAGTTGAACAGCCTCGACAAAATCCTCAGACGATCCTTGTTCTATAACAGTTGAGTCACCATTTAAGCTTTTAAGTGAATCAACTTAAGCTCGAATTTCACCACATATTGTATGGTTTGTCTTGTCAATCTTATGATGTTTGGGATCTCCTTAACGAGGAAATCCAAAATTTTGAGCGTCTTCCTTGTCTGCTAGGACAGGACATTAACTTGTTCTACTTGCTCAATTTGGCTAACGTCATTTTGTTCACAACCAAACAAGGCTCCTAGGCTACTGCTTGTTCTTCTTCAACTTCCACTTTTTCTGCTTTCTGTCTTGGATATTTTATTGCTTGGGTTCATTGACTTTCCCAAGTCTCTGAAAAATCAAGATTCAAGATTGGATTCGCTTATTTTGGGAGAGCATCTCTTGCTCTTGGGGTGTGGAAACTGTTAGATTTGAGAGTACACGAACACAAGAGGGGGGTGAATTGTGTTGCCAAATTTTCGCAATTTTCTGAAAATAGGTTTAGACCTTGTTCGGACGAACTGTTTATAAAGTGCTCAGAAAGTGTAAAACTGCGGAAATAAGTAGAAAAGTGTGAACACCGGATTTTTACGTGGAAACACCTCGAGCCCAACCGAGGCGAAAACCATGACCTACCCCAGTAGGATTTTCACACATTTCCACTATACGGGCTAAACACGTTACAAAGGTAACCTTCTCTGTTACAATTGCAACACACGTAACTGTCTACCCTTAGACTAGTTGCACACCACGTTCTAGTCTCCCAGACTTGGACATACTCACGTAATTGTCTTCCCAAGATAAATTACCCACGTCCAAAGCCTCCCTAGGCTTGGACACACTCAACTCTCACTTTGATGAAAGAATAGAATAAAAATACACCTCAGTATTGTGCTTCTAACTAAGCGAATGTAAGGTACAATTTTGCTCCTAATATGCCAAGGAAGATGACTCAATTTTCACACACACTTTGATGGTTTTTCTGAAAATATGATTTGCAAGTTAAATTTCTTGAAAAACTGTGAAGAAACCCTTTGAAAATTTTATGTGAAAACTGTGTAAAAAACTTCTTTTCATGTCGAGGTGGAGGAGCTCCTTAAATAGTAGAAGGTAACAAGATCTTTGTTTGCTTGAGCCGCAAGGATCAGATCTTTGTGCAGCACAACAGATTATGGGAAGCCACGAATATTTTCAGTAGCCAAATCCCAAAATTTCTCATCTTCTTATTCATATTCCAAAAATAAGAGTTTGGTTTATTTTGTAAAAGATTCCCTCTAAAAGCTAGACTTAAAATCTCCACAATATATTTCAAATCCAAAAAATAACTTATCCTGGGTTTAATGATAATAGAAAATATATCTCAAATAATTTTAAAAATCGTCAGTCCAAGATTTTAGAAAAACTATAAAAAAATCATTTTGGCTTGAAAACAGTCTGAACCCTGATCTCAGAACTGATATGAGACAGTGTTCTTAAAAACCATTCAAAGTAAATGTTAAATCAAGATCTTTCAAGTGGCATATTAAAAAGAATCTAAGAAAATAAAACCTATAACAGACCAAGACTCTTGTTGAATCAACCGGACAGCATCTATAGGATTTTGACTTGTCACTCCAATGCTGTGATGTTACTCACAACTGTTTCCTGAGCTGTTCTTGAAGTTCTTTATGTCTTTGATGCGCTTTGAGTTCTTTGCCATTCAGCTGTTCTGAGGAACTGTTCTTAAGACCTGTTGCTATGATGTTACTCAGAACTGTTCCCGGAGCTGTTTCTGAAGTACTCCATGTCTTTGATGTGCTTTAAGTTCTTTGCCATTCAGCTGTTCTGAGGAACGGTTCTTAAGACTTGTTCTCGACTATAGTTAATCAAGCAATTTCAAAGTTTTCCAAACAGTATTTGGAACCTGTTCGATCAACACACTCAAGTGTATATTACATTTGTGTTTGTTATCATCAAAACCTCACATTACATAAGGATGGGCTCAACAATGTCCCAATATTATCAACAGAAACCACATCATTCATGGCATGAGCCTTGAGAACTCCCCCATCATGTGATACCTGGAGTGTTTCAAGGGCATCCTCTTGAAATGATGCTTTTAGGACTCCACCTTCATGAGAGATGTTTATTTGTTTGTTGGCTTTGGCAATACTCCTCATATTATTGTTTTTCCTCCTCTTTTGAGATTGTGATGATTCTCTTGGAGATGGACTGCTTGAAGAAGACGCTTCTGCCGAAGAGTTTGATGAGTTTCCTCTTAAAACTACTTGCTTGTTGCCGAATGATGTTCTTATGATAAAGTTTTCTTTAGGCACTTACTGGTCAGTTCTAGAGGGGATTAGTGTAACTCATGACAAAAGCGTTCACAATTTCCCTTACTGGTGTCAAGGCCTTTTGGCTAACCTTTCTTTTCCCCTTGGGCGTATATTTAAACAACATCTTTGATTGTGGGGATTTATATTCCTTGGCTTCACTAGTGTAACTGTTGACAACCCAAATGACCTTTTGAGGCAAAGTAAGAGCCTTGGGATTTTCTTTTTGGTTAGCCTCTTTTTAGCCTAAAAGAACTTGGGAGGTTCCAAAATTAGCTGATTTGTAAAACTTTGCATCAGTGTAATTAACACCTTTCTACTGAAAAGGATTTGCTTCCCCACGGATTGTCTTCTTATTGCCATGGTCATTAGTGTATTTCAAATAGTGGTGAAGAGTTGAGGCAATAACCTTGCTAGTATGAAGCCGTAGCTGCCCGAGTAGGGCAATTATAAGCATCTATTACATGAAAGAGAGCATCTGTGTAGAGGTCATCTAGTTCAACATTTAAAACAATAGTGCCTAAGATTGTCTACCCCACCTGATTAAATCCTTGTATTGTGAGCAAAGTCCGGGACAACTGATTTGGTGTTATTCCTATCGCTCTCAATACCCTTGAAGGAAGAAGGTTGCCTGCGAAACCACAGTCAAGCAGGATCCGATTTATCCTTTTATCCCCTATTATACTAGTGACATACAAAGGCCTATTGTGATTCGCAGACCCTAACTGGAGGTCCTCCTCTGAGAACGTTATGCAAGCCATGTATGCAGCACACTGATTTAAAGGGGAGGACAACACCTCATCCATCTTAATAAGGTCGACTTGATCTTTACAGTCGTCAGGATCCATTAGTACCTGAATAAGTGCCTTTCTTAGCTCTTTGGATATTTGTAAAGCGTTGCAGATACATAGGCGCGCTGGGATTCACTTGAGATGAGAGATGACATCATAACAGAGCTTTTCCTTGTGAGATACTTGATGAAATTAAGAAGGGACTAGGATAGGAAGATCCTTTTTAGACTCCTTAGTTGACTGTCTGTTCTCAACGATGCCTTTGCTACTGAGCTTGAGGGAATTACTTCCTCTTCACCTTTTTCTTTAGCATTCACCGATATTAGTTGTATTTCTAGTGTCGTTTCTTTCTTCTTCTCTTTTTCCAATGATTCTAGCGATTGGAGTTGATGACCGGACCAAAGAGTCAGTTGATCCACTTCTTAAGTAGCGTCTATTGGCTTAGTATTTCACCTCTTCACACTCATCAGCCCATGAAACCATACAACATTGGGCCACATCCCCTTTTGCAGGCTTGTCATCCAAGGAGTTACTGCCAAAAAAAAACCCTCAGGGATGTAATCACTTAAAGTGAAAGGGATCTTAATCGGCGTCACGTTCTCCTCTTTGGAAGTTATCTCCTACTTCTTTTTAGCCTTTCACTTCTTCTTTTTCTTTTGTGGCAGCTTTTGTCCTTGTATTTTGACTCCTGAGAACTGAGAGGCGTGGGCCACTCCTTATCGAAATGACCTTTTGCTGAAGTAGGTTTACCACCAAAGCCATCATCATCATTATCTTATGATGTTGCTCATGCCCCTAAACTCAGGTCTAGGTAGAAAACGTACAGGGTTAGTGCTCCCGGTGAAGGATGAGGCATATCTGGATATGTCCACACTATTGCTACATCATCATCAGCAATGAACTTGATGGGGACCGCATGAGGTGGTAATGACACCGTTGGAATCCCTTCATTGGTTTCTGAGGGTGATGGATAAGATTCATCCTTTTGTTCAACAACTGAGGTTGCATTAGACGATGCAGTAGGCCCTGTGGGTGGAGCTCCTTCTATCTTAATTTCCCCCCTTCTGATTATATCTTAGGTTGTGTCTTTGAAGACATAACAATCTTTTATAGGATGGCTAGTGATCCTGTGGTATGAGGAATACTTAAGATCATTTGTCTTGTTGACTTCATTAGGTCGTTTTAGCTCTGGAAATCGCTTTTGCAGCCATCAGCTCATCAAATATCTCTTGAACATCATCATGATCGAAGGGATACTTCTTTTCTTTCCTTTCTTGGAGGGTGAGTTGTCAACCTTCATCTTTTTGATTGCATTTGCATTTTTGTTGAAATTTCTACCATTAGTTGGCTTTGGACTTGTTCTAACAAGGGTAGCCATCGACTCCCCCTTCTTAGTAGGCCTTTTGATTTCTTCCCTCTTGGGTTGTGTACTTTTCTGACGGGCAAGTTTTTTTAACACATTGCTTGCCTTAGACACGACGGCATCAAAGTTTTGAGGCTCAACAGTGCCAACATATATAGCAATTTGAGGGTCTAAATTGTTAGCACACATTTAAACTGCTAATTGCTCACTTAGCTTTTCTAGGCATTGCAAGCTTAGGCACCTTCACCTTGTAATAAAGTTGCTCATGCTCTTATTTGGCCTTTGGCATATGTCAAGGAGGTCTAACGTAGAAACCTTTTGTTTTGAACTCACAAATTGAGCCAAAAATGCCCTTTAGAGGTCATCCCAAGTGTGAATTGAACTAGGTTGTATCTGGGTATACCACAAAAAGGCGGTTCCCTTTCGGGATTGTATGAACTGCCTAATTAATAATGTGTGATTTAAGGTAGCTTCACCACATGCTGAGTAGAAATGGGTCAAGTGTTCATGCGATGACCCGTTTATTCCGTCAAACTTTTCAAAGTTCAGTTTTTAATAACCTCTCAGGAAAGGAATCGAGTTGTAATAACTTGGATAAGGGTTCTTGTAGCCCAACACTGGGGGATTCATAGCAGCTTGATGCTCTTTAACCCCTTAGGCTATTAGCTTTTTGATATCTTACAGAGTGATAATTGTGTTGCTACTGCTAACCTCATTAGTTTTTTCACGCTCCTGGCTTTTAAGGCGAGTAGCAACATTAACAATTTCAGCCTCTTTTTTTGCAAGCTTCCTTTGCAACTCTTGCATTTGTTCCTCAAGGCTTGGGGTGTTAGTAACTAAGACTGGCATGTTCTCAGCTTGATCATCCTCGATAATTTGCTCTCGTGGGATGATAGCCGACTACTCCTCTTCTTGGAAGAGAGTTTCAAGGTCATAAAAGGCAAGACTTGTGACCTCATCTTGCTCCTTAAGTTGGTAGTTGCCTTTAATCAAAGGTGGTGACCAAAGATTGTATGGTTACCTTGGCATATGTCAATGCTTCAGCCCTTGATCTTGTGATCTGGCCACTGTATATTTGTAATTCAAGTCACTTTGACTTTGTGATCTAGGAGGCAAAATCCTCTAATCTTTTTGTAGGGCCTCGAGGAGGAATAGTGATAAGTACCCATAAAGCATATCATTTTAGGGTCATTTTGATGTGTTTTAAGAGATTCATAAGTTTTATGCTCAGATTTTACCCCAAAAATCCCATTTTATGCTTGGGTATAGTGCTTTGATAACTTTTGCAGGTTTTGAGACCTTTTTGATCAGGAATTCACGCTTAAAAGTCATCCTTATGACTCACCATGGATGTCTCTAGTCACCATGCTCGTGGAAGGAAGATAAGAACAGAAGGACAACGAGGCAGTGGACACCACGGTTTGCCTATGGTGGATGCCACGGTCTATGGTGTCTCTATTTTCTGTAAGGTTGTTTATTTTCTCGCGGCTTTTCAACTTCCAAGCAGTTTTTAATACCATTTATTCGCGCGACTGTTCGGTTTTCAGCAACTTTGCTATAAAAGAGGGCTTTCACCCTCATTTCAACACATATCCCCTCATTCCATTTTCCTCTCTTCCATTCCATTCTAGTTAGATTAGGATTTAGATTAGAAGGAGAGAGAATGAGTTGAAGTGAAGATTTGCAAGGATTCCACCTCGGGCTTACAACGATGGTTCAAGCGTGATTTTAGCTAAGCAAACTCTTCTCTCTTCTCTTCTCTTCTCTTTTCTCTTTAGATTTATCATTTTAGAGTAGTTAGATGTTTAATTTAATCATGCGTGAGAAGTTTAATTTTCGTCTAGGGATTTAGTAGTTTATGAAAGTATAGTTGGATCATGTTTTAATCTAAAGAATTGTGCTTATTTTCATAATTGGTTTGATTTCGTTCTATCAAGTGTTTATCATGTTGTGAGTAGATTTTAAGCCAAAGTTTTCTTGCACACCTAAAATAATCGGGTAAAAAACTGAAAGGTGACATTTGATTATTGGACTGCTTGATTAGACCTGACATAAAGTCGTCTCGAAAGCGAGATTTGCATGTTAGGAGGACTAGAAAGTAATCGAAGATAATTAACTTCAATTGCGACAAATTAGTTTAAAAGAACGATTTTTACTTAGTTTAGGCAAATTTGGTTGAGTTCGAAAGAATAGACTAAATTTTTGGAGAGATTATAATTCCTCGACGTTAACTGATTAGAGAAAAGCAGATGTTTGTCATTTTAATCCAATCAACTTTCATAACTACATGAATTCCTAGATGTTTTCTTCTTAATAGATTTAAAATTAGTGAAATAGAAGTTGTTAAATTGAAACCCCTTGAATTAGTTATAGTTGTTTCCTTATCTTCATATTTTTATCAATCTAAAGTTTTGATTCGCTTAGCACATCTTGAGAGAATATAGCCCAATAGATCAACCTAGTCTCTGTGGGATCGACCTTAATTTGCTACAATACCACCGTGTGCTTGCGGCCGTATCAAGTAGCATCCATGACTCGTAGAGGTCTTGCCACCATAGTGGGGCTGTTTGAGGTTGACGGTTTGATGATTTTCACCTTTGGGGTTTTAGATGCTATTTCCTTATCTGAATAGGAGGTCATCATTACCTTAGCTATGGGAATGTCAATGGGGATAGTCGCAATAAAGATCCACCTTATCAAGCGAACTTGAGGAGCCTTTTTGACTCCTAAGGTTCCTTCTCCAAATGGTTTATTGGGGTTCTTTAAGATTGGGGGTTTTCTGCTTGACTTTGTCCCCTTCTAGTGGATGTAGGGACCCAAACCTGCTTTGAGGCTGAAGTAGGGACCGAACCTGCCTCAGGGCCAGACTAGGGACCCAAACTTGCCTTGGTCGGGTTGTTGCTCAGGTTACTAGTGCCTCCCTAATCAAAGTTTCCCTCCAAGCTGGAACTTGCTTAGGACGAGGAGCTCGCATCGGCTTACACGGCATAACCATTAAAGGGCATGCCGTGGAGGACGACCTTACTTGAGAAGTCCTCCTCAAAGTTGTTTTAACTAGCTCCAAGGCTGGTGAAGGGGCTAGCTTGGGTGTGCTTGACTTAGTGCGACGCTAATCGCTTTTGCGTTTGTTACGCTTCAAGTTCTTGATTGCTTCTTTGTAATCGGCTTGTCGGCCTTAGGGACAGGCCTGCTTGCCCTTTTGAGGCCCCTAAGAGATTCCAGTGAATATGCCAATAGAAATTCAGCGAGGATGGATTGTGGCCCTTTTGTGAAGACCATTTGGATGTTCCTCTTCGCCTTAAGCATCCCATGGTTAACCATAATGATGGCGGGAAGCGCGTTGAAATTAACGATAACTTGTGGTGCCATTTTTCTTGCCAAAATCACACACACACAAAAAAAAAAAAAAAAAAAAAAAAAAAAAAAAAAAAAAAAAAAAAACAGAAAGAAAGAAAGTAATAAATATTAAGCAGTATAAACAAATTGGAGATGAAAAGGAAAATAGGGTCTTGCCGGGCATGCAGAAAATTATGTTGAGCAAACATTTAATAAAAATAAATAATATACACAGCACAACTTTCCGACCTACAAAAATTTACATTAGTTTATTTTGAGTACGATCTTATTCATGAGGATAGACCTCTTTAATTACGTGGAACTCTCGGGAGACCACCTTTTGATTCTGACTCGTCATGTTTTATTTTTCTTTCTTTGGTTTGTTTTCCATTAGTAAGACTTTATATAATTTAGATGGACAATGATCATGTTTTTAATGTCGAATCGCCCATATTCAAAACTTAACTGCATCAGATTTTGGTCGTATGGGCACCTTCTAGCAAGGGTACTATACGTACATATTCTTCATTTGTAGGTTAGGGAGTGGGTACTTTTATTTGATTTGAAATTTGAGTTGCACTCACTTTGTGTTTCGAGCTACCTACGTATCTCTTTTATAGAGGATCAAACAAATTGCAGTTCTTTATATTTACTTGATTTAATTTTCTTTTATTTTAGTTAAGTTATTAACCATTTGATATGATTTAATTATTTATGTTAGCCGAAAAAGATTACCATAATTTTGATTTAATTTTGATATTTGGATTTTTTAAAACTCACGGCTAAGTTGTATTTTTAGCCATTTTATGATTTTTATCTACCGATTTAGTCTTTATTGGGGTCGGTCTATTAATTTTATTTAACTTGCGATGGCACTAGAAACTTATTTTTGGGTTTCCTATGCAACCTCAGTGGGATCCAATCAGTGTAGTTCTTGGTCCAAAAATTGTTTATCTTTTTTTCAGTCTTGCATCATGGGGGGAATTTGATGAGCTTGGTTGTGTATTTGGCTTGGGCTGGCCCATTTTTTTGGACTCTGAATTTGAGAAAGATTTGATTTTTTGAGTAGCTTGGTTTTTGATTTGTTTTGGTTACATAATGTGTAACTAATGGTTGCAGAGTTGTGGTCTTTTATGAAAAAGAGGGAAGTTATAAGGGTTTTCCGGTGCAATTCTTTAACTTGGAAACTTGAGGGGGTCGATTTCTATTTTGTGAGGCTTGGGTCTTGATTGTTTAGGTAGGTATAATGTAATTGACTCGAAAATCCACCCTTTCTCAAATGGTGATTTTAAATGGAATTTACTTGGCATAAAATTTAATTAAAAAGTCTTACAACCAATAATAATTCCCCTAAAAGAGATTAGAACTTTGAATGGCCTTCAACCTCATGTACTTGGACGTTTGATTTGGATCTGGACTTCGACTTTTTATACCCTGTTTAGTTAGTACCCACCTTTACTTTAGATGCCTTGCCATTAACGATCTTTATGTATTGATGGATTATCTTATAAATTTATAATCTTTCTTCCCCCCTGCCCCCAAAAATTCCGTCTTGCCTGCTGTTTAATCAAAGGAAAAATTGTATAGTAAAAATATTGGCTCTCTACTTTCATGTGTTGAGACTAACGTTGTGACACTCAGCATTTTATCAATTTAGCTTTGCCTGTTTCCTTTGCCATCAATGTAAACAACCTCAATTTCAAACCTATGCCAAAAATTTAGATTCACCTTTCCTGTTAATTTATTTGGGCAGCCCTTTATCTTCTTCCCCCATTAAGCCACTCATCACCATCAAATTTCGTGATGATAATCACATATTTTGCCAACACCCTTTGATAGGCTATAATTTCTTTGTTACTAATTGGTTTCAATTAACAGGAAGTTTAGAAAACCGTAAGCCAAGACTTTTAATTTATTTTATCTTGTTCCCGCGGATACCTCTATCTCATTTTAATGGGTTGAGAGCTAATTTACTTATTTTGTCAAATAAGACTTGTAGTTAGTGCTTTTCTCAAAACAGAGCAACAATCTCCCAAAATAGAGGTTTGTGCCAAGCTGGGGGGGTTTAAGCACAAACTTTCTAATCCCAGCTTCATGGTATTTTCTTGCTTTTTGAGGCTCTGTTATGGTTTCTTAAATTATTCATTGAACTTCAGAAGCAGTCAGACTAGGCAGTTCATGGTAGAGTATGGTCTCCACCTACGTTTAAAGGGGCCCGGCAGGACCCGAGATCCATTAAGATATGAAGTTACAGATCCAGCGGGATCCGAACTTAACAGAATTGATGATTTTATGAGTCCAGCAGGTGTCATGATCCGGTAGGATCCTTGGGTTCATGTGTCCAGCCAAACCTGGGATCCCAACAAATTCTCCTTTTTAAGAGTCTTGAAATACCTAGGATCCCGGGAATCCGATTTGCTATGGACGCGTGAAGAATCCGATTTCTTTTGAGGTAGAGGCAAGAACTTTGAACTATGAGTTTTCTCTGTTTGGGTGCCACATATTGATCTTGTGGTTGGACTTGACCCATCTCTACTCATGCTATATTCGAAGTGAATTCAAAGACGAGATACTCTGAAGGCTGAATTGAAGTTACTCCATTGTTGAAATACCTTTGAAAGTTACTAGCTTCAACTTATAGAGAGACTAAATTTGAGGCTCTGCTTCTTGTCTTCTCCTTCTTCAAATCTTCATTGTCTTCTTTTGTCGCTTTGGTTTTTTTTTTTTTTTTAAAAAAAAAATTTCAAGTCTTTATTTCTTTGTTCGTCCACTTCTCTGATCTCTCACTCTTCAAGTCTTTATTTCTTTGTTCGTCCACTTATCTGATCTCTTACTCTTTTTTTGGTTTGTTTTTGCCTCTAATTTTCACCGTGCTTTGCCCGTTTTTCTTCTTCTCTTTTCCCCCCTCTGTTGTATTTCCTAGAGCTCTCCATTTTTTGTTCCTTTTTTTATCCCCCTCACTGTGTCCAACCTCCTTGTTTTTATAATAACTTTGGTGAGCAATTACCATGTTTTGTCCTATGTCTCAACATAACCAAGAAAGTGGTGAACATGGGAAGGTATGGGTTCACCTACAATCTTGACAACCATCCTAAGGGAATGAAATCACTAGAGTAAATTGCAAACAATTGACCTAATTCATTCTTATGAGTTACAGGCAAAGCTAAATTTATGGGTTTCGACTTCCGCACATATCCACGACCCAATTTATTGATTGAGCCCTTTTTTAAAAAGAATAATATTTTTGCTATTTTGGGCTACGCAAATTAGGGCATTAATTATGGGCAGTGATCAAATGTCAATTACAATGGTCCATTATATTTGATCTTTATGATTAAGTTCATTTCAGGGTGCATTAAGCCATTGAAATTTATTTTTTTTTTTCCTTAGGGGAGTTTCGGACATACTTAATATTTAAGAATTAGATTTTGACAATTTAAAAATTTGTCAAAATTTTACGTTCAACATGGAGATAATCACTATAGTTGGTTGGCACATGTTGGTAAAAATATATTTTGGGTGGTGTTGTTAAGTTGGCATGTGAACTTTTTGTTTGTCGACTTTGCCTTTTAAGCTCTTGAAAAATACGAAAAAAAGAAGAAAAAAAGGAAAGGAAAAAGTCTAAAAAAAGTGAATAAAAACCTGGGCACCAATGTTCATAGTCACTATCTTTATTTCATATCTTTAATTTGGCTTGAATCTGTGCTATTTTACTTGATTATACAAATGTTTGGCAAAGAAATAAGAGCCCTGCACAATCGAATAAAATCCTTTTATAGGGAAGACCCGAATATTTGTAAGTTAAGTGGGTATTATTCTTGAAAAGAAAAGAAAAAAAGAAAAAAAAATGAAGCAAATAAGCAATTAGGCAAGGAAATGGGGATTGTGTCGATGTTAGCAATTTAATTCATAAGGATTGATACACATTAGCACATGCACCAAGGTGTACATATCATTGTATATTGTGTGTGGGGTGAAAAATAAGAGTTGGGATGCTTTTTTTGACTTGGATATCCTTTGATTGCACATTCTATTTGTATATAATATGGTGATTTGGTTACTAGGGTGATGCAATTTTCTAGATTCTATACATAATTTTGCCATTGTTTGTATATATGTTTAGGTTTTGAAAAAAAAAAATGAAAAAGATTTTCATTTGTTTTTGAAATGATTTTTTTGGATATTTCCCTTGAAAACCTCACGAGACCTCACTCGTCCACTTGGAACCAAGGGGTTTAAAGGATTTGTTCCTACAAAAGTGAGTTAGGATTTTCTTTTTCTTATTTTTTGTTTTTTTATAGGTATTTTAGTTGTTTTACTCGAGGACGAGCAAAATCTTAGGGTGGGGGTATTTGCTTGCTCCAAAAATATGCTACCTATACAATATCCTTATGCTTAATTTATGCTCAAAATAATTGTTATTTTTAGATTTTTATTTGATTTTATTTTCTTTCTAGGTGTTGAATAAATTGAAAAAAAGCATGAAAAAAATGAAGAAATTGACCTACTCTCTCATGATCCAAAAACTAGAAGAAGTAAGGCAGAAAAAATTTAAAAAAAAAAAACCCTAAATTTTACCCATTTCCCCTCCCTACGCCCGTGGCACGTGCTCATTCCCCCCCTCCTCATTTTTGGCATTCTCTCTCTCCCCTCTGGGTGCTCGCTTAGCAGACCAAGCCCCCAACACCACCCCCATTCTTCGCATCTTATCAGATCTTCAGCATCATCTTCATATCCAACACACCGCCCACCTGTCCACCATCTCCTTCATCCATCCCCACCATCACCGAACGCCAGCGAAGCACGCCAGATGCCAACATATTCACTGTCCACGTCAGGGCGAGATCGACGACCAAGAACTGACTTGAAGTCGTATAAATGGAGAGCTTGCGGCGCCAGAATTAGGTATCAATTAGGTTTAGGTTTAAGTTTTAAGGTTTTAATTTTGGGTTCTTGATAGTTTTAACCTCAATCATTAGTAATTTAGGGTTTTTATTTTTGTTTCATCAATTTCAAATTTAGATCCGTTTTCAGCTTTCAATTTCATGTAATTAGGCTTGATTTCGTTAATTTGGAGTCGACATTCATGGTTTTAGCTTCAATCACAATGTTTTGGATTCAAGTTTGAGTGATTTCGGTTTCCCCCTCTCCTGTCCCTATTTTGGTACTGCTGAATCTTGGTAATGGCGAATATGCCATTTTCAATGAACTTTGAAGCTCATTTCTGATTTTCTGGGTCAATGGATGGCTGAAATCGAGTTTTCCCTTTTCCCCTTCTTCTCTTTTTTGCGATAGCTCATTTAGGATGAATTAAGCAATGAACTTGGTTTGCTGTTTTGATGGGGGATTGGATCGAATATTGCTCCTGGGTCGAGCTATGTTCTAGGACACCCATGAATTCATCTTGCCCTGCTGCCTCTTTAGTGCTCGGTTCTGCCTGTACTGCTTTCTTGGACTGGACAATGCTAATGCTAAATGCTGCTGGATTTTAGTTAAGGAGATGCTACCTCAGGTATTCTGTTTTCAAAGTTTAGGTTACTTATTTCATTTGCTATACCTTTGTTCTTGCTCCCTTTAGTCACTTGATCACTTTATTTGTTTATCTTATTTATTTAGATAACGTGATTAGTTACATTTAAGTTTGCTTTATCTTAATTTGAAGCTAATTGGGGCTAATGAAATCCTGTGAATAGTTGAAATCTTTAGTTTTATTTGTTTATTGTTTTAATTAGTTTAAAATGATGCTAAATTAGTTTAATTTCGTACTTAGCGACCTTAATCCCATCCTCGTCCCTGAGGAGACGACCCTCAAGTACTACGACGATAGTCATATAGTTGTGGCCTTTTAATTTACACTCAAAATTATTATACAGTCATCCATGATCAATTAGAATAATACTTATGCCTAAAAGACATAGTTTGTACTAGTGATAACTGTGGATTTTGGACCCAACCCAAATTAAAGGGTTTGGGTCCAATCAAATGAGACCCGATAGGTCTTGGGGTCTGGTCTGGTTCTGAAAAATTCAAACCCAGACCCAATCCGAGATCCTGTTCAAGATCCATTATTTTTTAAAAAAAAATGTGGCAAAGGCAATTGGTAAAAGTAATTCTGAACTAGTAAATTCTAAAGCCACTTTAGTTTTTGCCGGTTGTAGAAAGACAACTATTTTATTATATTTGTTTAAAATTTGATGTACTTTGTGTCTGTGATTTGTATTAAAATGTTATTTTTGGTTTGTAAGACACAAGTAAGAATACTTAGCTATGGTATATGTCAACAGAATTCTTTTTATTGAACATTATGTCTTTTAAATTCAATTTTTTGTCTGTAAGATATGGTAATTCATGTTAGAATGTGAAAAATAATTAGGATCTATTGAGGACCCATTGACCCGCCAAACCCACAGCATCTGGGTGTGGGTCCCATCTTTTCAGACACAACGAGTCTGGGGCAGGTCTGGGTCTAGGTCCAAAAAATTTAAATGGATATGAGTTTAGGTAGACCTGACCCAGATCCGACCCATTATCGTCCCTAGTTTTCACGCATTTAAGTCTTTTAAACTACCATATGAAATTATAATAAACTAATTAGCATGTATTCAAGTTAATCTAACATAA
>JAKOGI010000655.1:0-255000 GCA_029747015.1 Carnegiea gigantea | reverse complement strand
AAAGATAAAACTAAAAAGTCATGATATGCACTAACTTAACGGTGGCCTTACACCCAAAACCAATGTTTCCAACCACAATATTCAACCTAACTACTAGGACCATATGAATATGACTAATACCTCATATATGCTGATTTTTCAAGAACCCAAGCCATTTATAACAGCTCATTTACTCAAATAAAGCATTTATTGAAATTTAACCCATTAGGGTTTTGGAAACATAATCAGGTCAGTTTCTGACCTAATTTTCATAGACCATAACTTCACCTAGAAAACTCATATTAAGATGATTGAACCTAATATGGAAAGGTGTGTTTGTCTACTACATTTTTCAGGTTATAAGAATCCACAAGAAACTTTCACAACTGAATCAAAAATTCACTTCTTTACACCCATCCAGTTTTAGGTCAGAATAGCGCAATCTTGGGAGAAAATTTATTATTCCCTTTTTTTAGCCCCAAATTGCTTATTCAAGACTAGTGTTTTGACCCTTGCATTGCACGGGCTGCAACTAAATCACATGTGTATATAATATATCCATCGAGATCGATTACATGTGGAGTTTCAAAATTTGAAAATAAATTATCATATTTGGTTGAAAATGATCATATTTGCTATTTTTATCCTGAAAATAGATATTGAAAGGAAATATATGGAAGTAATATAGAAGTCATACATCAAATTTTTATAAATTAGACCTTGGTACAATTCTTTCCTTCTAACTTTCTATAGTAATACAAAAACCTTTATGTCTAATTTAAAAAGGATTATGAATATGATCTTCGGTATGATTCTTAAAGAACAAAAGTGACGCTAAAGTTGAGTTGGAGATACTATATGGTGGTGAATGTATTGCTTTATTCTTTAATATAAGTATATATTAACTCCTTTGGGTCTTCATATGGAACTCTCCGATAGGTAATGTATCCAAATAGAAAATTTTCCCCAAAAAAATGCATTTTGTTCGTTCTAGGGGGCAAAAAAAGATTTGTCTTCTTTTAAAGTTTTATAAGATTGTCCATGTCCTATAGTTTAAGGTATTTCTTTTAGATAATACTATAATACATGCCTAAAATATTTTTTGGTGAACTTATTTTAAAAGTATCTTCATTGAAAAAGAGATAAACAAATACCAAATGAAAACTACATATATTTTTATTAATAATAAATTATTAATGACAACTTAAATAAATAAATCTATCAAGTGAAACCCAAGATATAATTTTGAATATACACAATGTAAGAAAGAAAAATATTCAACAACTAAGTTAGATATTAAAATAGAGGAGAATAAAGGTTAATAAATTATTTCTAAATTATTTATAAAAATAAAATAAATATATATTTTCAACATCTTCACTACGTTACTGTGTCTCCATCTTACTTATCAAAAATAGAAATAACCTACGCACCTCCTTATTAAGCAATCAACACCAAATAGCAACCAAAAATCTTAATCTGTGTCATATAAGGCCTTGATCAATTAACAATGAGACAATTACAAAATCTAAATACAAAAACTGCTCAAATTAACTAATAAAATCGAATGTTGCCTCACAATGTTTGTTAGCTAATAGTAATAACTTATCTAAAAGAAATTACAACAAAAGAAGAATGAATAAATATATGAGATACATGACCGGGGAAATGGATGCAAATAATTAAAGACATAAAAATAGATATGAGAGAAGAACAAAGTAGAGGAGGAGGAGAAAAAATGAAGCGGTGAATGGCCACAACTTAGTAATAGGTGATAACCTTTTACAGTGAGTTTTTTATCTATTAACATTTAATTCTTAACTATATATTTAGACTTTTGAATTGTTTCCATTATTAGTGGTTTTTGAATATTATAATATCCTAGACTTTTGATTGGTCTTGCATTAGTTGTGTATAATTACATAATTTTTACTGATACTATGAAAGCCATTTTGTCAATCTTATGTCATTTACTTTTTCTGTTTATAACAATTTAAATGAAAGATTTAGTGGTGGAAGATGAAGTGATCAATTTTTCATTCCAATTGCTTAGATATTGGTACTAATCAACTAAGCTAATTAATAAAATAAATGTACATATATAACTAATTCATATGCATCAAATATCAATTATAGTCATTTAATATTCCTTATCCATAGACCTTCAAACCCTATCCCCAAAACCCAAAAATATTAACATATATATGATTCCTAGAATACTAGACTCGTAGATCTATCTGACTAAATGTTTTCATGATTTTTTCCTTGGTGGATTAACGCGGTATATTCTGCAAAGTTAGGCCTTTGCAGGTACAGTTTCTGACCTCAACTAACCCTATGATTCTAGCATAAGATGGTGCTACCCACTCAAGAAAATCCATCAAAATAACTCTAAAACCATTCCTACTCATTCATAATAACTCTAAAAATTAATAAAACCTATCAAGCCCTTTCCAAGAGATATTTTTAAACAGAAAAAACTCCAGTTTTATCTTAAATCAAGGATAGAGGCAATGGGCTTGAATGAGTGGTTTCAAAGACCCCTCAAAATCTAAGAATCATAATATAAATATGAAAAAGAAGTGTTTAGAATCTAAAAAACAAATAAACTTGCTGTAAATATTAGTTCTTTATGAGCATAAAAAGATTATTCAATTCATATAACAAAAACCCTAACTTCTCACCCAAAACTTCAAAGAGGAAGAGTGGTGGTAGCGATGGGTGAACGGTGGTGGCAGCAGCGAGGAAAGAGAGTGGGAAGGTTAGGATTGTGAAGAAGACAAAGAGAAGTGAGATGAGAGGAATGAAGAGTAATGTGAGAGAGAAGGTCAGGTGGGGGGCTCTTGTCACGTAAAAACAAAATTGTTTTTTTTTTTTTTTGTTTTTTCCGTTCAACCCACAGTTGCCAAGGGAAAAAGAGAGGGGGGAGAGGTAGGGGTCTAGGATTTTATTATCCCTTCCCTAAAATACTAAATTTAAATTTTAAATGTTTGAAATTTGAAGAGCGAAAACTTAATTAGAAAAATTTGAATTTTTTACCAAATAACACTGATCTTTAAAAAAATATGAAATAATCTATCAATATTACTAATCTAAATTTTAAATATAAAAACTTTGTATTTGGGTCGTAAAAAGGAAATGATTTGGGCTCGGTTCGACATTCTAACTAAATGAAGGCCCACCCAAAAATATTATCTTCAAGCTCAAGCAACTAAAGATCTTCTTAACCATTCTTTGTGGATTATAAATATGAATTTCCAAGGTTTTACATTCTATCACCCTTAAAAGACGCTTCGTCCTCGAAACTCCACAAACAACTCAATCAATAAACATCTATATTCCAACATCTATATTCCTAGGTTTTACATCTTCCCCTTCTTAAAAGAAATTTTGTCCTTGAAACTTACTCATACCTTGTCCTGTGAACAGATAAGGGTATTTAGATGTATTCCTTCTTTCGATCCCATGCTACCTCAGCTCAAAGGACTTTCACGAGTGGAACTACTTTGTTGCAAAGCTACGTCTCTCGGTCGTCCAAAATCTCAATCATAGCTTAAGTCTCTCCGGAGCTGTAGGGGGTGAGTTTGGTGGAATATATTTATGTAGTTGAGACACATGACAAACATTGTGGACTCTAGGAACGCTCAATAATGGAGTAAGGATTGATATACCTTGGGGTAAGCTTGCCTTATTGCCCAAACTACATAACACCCTTAGTGGGTGAGATTCGTAAGTAGACTTAGTCTCCAACCTTGAACTCTAAGAGTCTTCACCGCTTGTCTGCATAACTCTTCTAGCAGCTTTGGGCTAACTTCATCTTTTCATGGATCACTCGCATCTTCTGTGTGGTTCCCTAAATGAGTCCAGGTCCAATAGTGAGTGCCTTGTCAATCTCCTTCCAGCATAAGCGAGTTATGCACCTTCTACCATATGAAGCTTCAAATGGAGACATTCATATGCTGGAGTGATAGCTATTGTTGTACGAGAACTCGATCAGTATCAGCTGCTCATCCCATGCCCTCTTAAAATCCAAAACGCAGGCTTGCAACATATCCTTGAGTGTCAAGATAGTACGCTCCGTCTGTCCACTCGTAGAAGGGTGAAATGTCATGCTAAAGTTAATTTTGGCCCCAAATACTTCCTGTAGTTTCTGCCAAGATCCTGCTTGGAACCTTATGTCTCGATCAGAAATTGTGGAGCTAGGCACCACATGCAAGCAAACAATCTCATTTAGGTAAGCACGAGCAACTTGATTCAGAGTTCATATGTTTGTTATGGCGATAAAATATGCAGACTTGGTCGACTTATCGACAATCATCCAAATGGCTTTATTCTTACCCCTTGTTTTCGATAGCCCTATCACAAAATCCATGGAAATATAGTCCTATTTCCACTCTGGACCTCCAAGGGTTTTAAGAGTCCTACAGGGCGCTGATGTTCCTCTTTCACCCATTGGTATGTCAAGCAGTTAGACATATAATCTGCTACTTCCTGCTTCATATTGC
This sequence comes from Carnegiea gigantea, assembly GCA_029747015.1. Taxonomy (NCBI): domain Eukaryota; kingdom Viridiplantae; phylum Streptophyta; class Magnoliopsida; order Caryophyllales; family Cactaceae; genus Carnegiea; species Carnegiea gigantea. The sequence goes on along the minus strand of JAKOGI010000655.1, from coordinate 250,516 downwards.
CTTACCAGAAGGTTTTCTTGAGGTGTTTATATAGTTTATTCCCATCAGGATGCACCGAATGTGGAGTTTTGTGACCCTCATTTAAAATCTTCTTTTTAAGCGCATCCGTTGCAAGGATACACACTCAGTTATGGAACCTTAGGGTCCCTTCCTTATGAATCACGAATCCTGGAGCTTTGTCTCCTAGTAGTTCTGTCTCTAACCTCAGTAACTGCGGGTCGGTTTCCTGAGCAGCTCCAATCTCCTCGGTGATTGGGTCACACTTCCATTGCAAATAGCATAGAGTTTTTTTTTTTTTCCACAGGAACATTAATCTCTAACCTCCTAAACTCCTCACACAACTTTATTGGTATAGAGAGTAGATGATTGAGAGTAGCGTATAGTGTACGACTTAAAGCATTGGCGACTACGTTTGCGTTTTCGGAGTGATATTAGAAGTGTACATCGTAGTGCTTAAAAAATTCCAGCCACAGTTGTTTGCCTCAAGTTCAAGTCCTTTTGATAGAATAGGTATATGAGACTTTGATGGTCGGTGAAGATCTTGAGTGCACTTCATACAAGTAATGCCTCCAGATTTTGAGGGCAAAGGCTACCGCCACTAGTTCTAGGTCATGAATTGGGTAGTTCCTCTCGTGGGTGTTCAATTGTCGAGATGATGCTATAACCTGTCCATTTTGCATTAATGCACACCTCAACCCATTGGGAGATGCATCGCTATATACCACAAACCCTTCAGCTCTGGATGACAATGCCAATATGGGTACAGGCATGGTCTCTTCTTAAGTTCTTATAATGCTTGCTAGCATCTTCCTGTCCACTCATATTTCACCATTTTCCTAGTTAAATTGGTGAGGGGGCATTGCTATCTTTAATAACTCTTATACAAATCTTCAACAGTACCCTACTAGCTTAAGGAAACTTCGCTGCTCTGTAGCATTTTTTGGTGTAGGCCACTTGGTAACTACCTCTATCTTTTCTGGGTCCACTGACACTCCCTCCTTAGACACCATATGACCTAAGAAAGCTACTTTCTCTAGCTAAAACTCACTTCTTCAACTTAGAATAGAGTTTATTTCTCCTTAGAACCTCAAGGGTAGTCTTTAAATGCTGAGTATGCTCCTCTGGAGTTTTTGAGTACACCAGTATGTCATCGATGAATACTATCACAAACTAATCTAAATACGGTTTAAAGACTTGATTCATTAGATCCATGAAGGTCGTTGGTGCATTGGTGACTCCAAAGGGCATAACCATAAATTCGACATGCCCATATCGAGTACAAAAAGCAGTTTTTAGTATATCCTTCTCTTAAATGTGAAGTTTGTGGTAGCTAGATATGAGATCTATCTTCGAAAAGGTTGTAACTCTCCGTAGTTGATAAAAAAAGATCATCAATTTGAGGTAGTGGATAGCAATTTTTGAATGGTAATTTTATTCAACTCTCTGTAGTCTATGCACAACCGTGAGCTTCCATCCTTCTTCACAAATAGTATTGGTGCCCTCCAAGGTGAGGTACTAGGCCTAATATATCCCTTTTCTAAGAGTTCTTCAAACTGAGTCTTCAATTCATAAAGCACTGCTAGGGCCATTCTATATGGGGCTTTAGAAATTGGAGCAGCTCCTCGGGTTAAGTCAATACAAAATTCCACTTCCCTAGGCGAGGCATGCCATGGATTTCTTTAGGAAAAACACTCGAATACTAACACACTACCAGTATGCTCTCTATTGACTCCTTAATTGCTGCTGAGTAACCACATTACATAAGTAGCCCTCACATCCTCATTTCAAGAGTTCGTGTGCCTTCAAGGCAGAGATTAGCCTAACCCCTAGTTTTAAGTTGGCTCCTTTATGCACTACCCTATCCCCATTAGGACCTCTTAAGGTCACCTTCTGCTTAAGGTAGTCTATTTGGGCATGATAATTCAATAGCCAATCAATGCCCAAGATCACACTGAAATCAATCAAGTCAAAGTGATATAGGTCAGCTACGAATTCTTGCCCAATTATTTAGATAAGACACCCTCTAAACATCTTTTCACACCTCACACTATCTCCCGTAGGAATAGTGATAGATATAGGAGGTCATCCTAGGGAAGGAACTAACTTTAACTTATTAATAATACCAGGTGCAACAAAAGAATGCCTAGCCCAAGAATTAAATAACACAGTTACTGGGTAAGAGTGAATAGAGAAGGCACTTGTAACCATGTTGGGAGTGTCCTCTACCTCATCCCTCTTCCTCACATACACCATGCCTCCCATATCACAGAGCAGTGGGTTGGTTGGTCGTTGCTGGCTTTGTTAAGGTGGTCGAGTGGGGTATGACTAGTTTCCCTAGGTTCTCACTCAGCCCTGGTTGGGAGGTTAAGCTCTACCTCGGTTGTCAGCTCTTCCTTGATTAGTTGCCGGCAGTGGTAGAGGGCAATATCTCACATAGTGTTGCTGACTCCCACATATAAAGCATCCATTGCTTCTTTGAAGGGCCCTACAGGTGCAGGCATAGTGTCTATGCTTCCTATATGCTCGACATATCATTCCTTAATGATACCCTCATGTCTGGCTGCCTTGTGTGCCATCTTGTCATAGCCTTTTGTGATGGGGTTGTTGGTTCCGATGATCTTATGCCCTTGCTTTCCTCTCATCCCCTTGCTTATTAAAGAAGGTCTCCCTTTCATTTTGAGCCTGCTCAACATTGATGGCAGTATCATACATCTCCTGATAAGAACTGTATGCACGTATAAAGTATTATGACATTCAACGTATTGTTTAACTCGGACTCAAACTGGTTCATTTTGAGGGTCTCATTTGCCACATAGGCCAGGGCAAAGCGGGATAGCTCATTGAACTTGGAAGCATATTGGAAAGCACTCATCCTTCCTTACTCTAACTCAAGGAACTCTTTCTCCTTTGCCTTCTGAAGGGACATAGGGTAGAAGTAGTTCTTTATAAGCTCCTTGAATTGTGCCTAACCAAATCCAAGCTCATTCTGCTTCCCCTTCACCATGGTCCACCATAAGTCTACTTCTCCTTTGAGGTAGAACCTGACGAATCTCCCTCTCGATTTATGTAGGCACAAGAGAGCATCAAAAAGTTTCTCTATATCATAGATTCACTCCTCGAAAGCTTGAGGGTCAGCTGCCCCATTGTAGGTAGGTCGGTGGAGATATGTTTGCTTATTGAATGGACTAGAGCTGTCATCTTCATCCCTGTCTTCCTTCTTCTTACTCAGCTTATACAGCTGCTCGCTCTGCTTCTTAGGGAGTCCAACAAAGTAGGACTCGCCATAGGACGTCTTGGAAACTCCAATGAACATACCATCCAAAACCATGCCCAGTTCTGGATTTGAACAAGAGAACAAGGAGTGAATCTAAGTGATCATTGCTTGCTTACCTTAACCTTCCTTAGGTTGATTAGTACCTTGGCCTTGATTTGGATTTTGGGAACTCTCTATGGTTCCCTACTTTGCATCAAAAGTGGTGTGAGAGCATAACCTGGTGAGTGTTTACATAATGTTTCATTGGTTTAAAATCTGATTCTATTCCATTTCCACGTTTCCTAAACTACAAAGAACCCTACTCTACCCCAAAACACTTACAAAGAACCAAGCACCACAAAACAACCCATACTAAACCCATCCATGTCTGAGGAGGAAGAAAGCAATGCTGCCCCACCTAGTGTCCCTAAAGGACTTAGTTTAGAACAAGCTTGTGAGTTACGTAAAGCAAATGCCATGCACCAACTCCAATAAAACTTCCAAATCTTATCCATAGAGGTTGCCATCATAACCGCCAGATTAGAGGAGGTTTTGGCTAGTTTAAGAGATGATCCTAGAAGATGGAGGAGAAGAAATTATGGCTCTCAAATGGGAAATGCCCCTTCCTCTCAGTCATCTTCTTCCCAAGATGATGTGTCCTTAAGGAGGAGGAGACCTTTTAAGTAGGCCATAGATGACTTGAGGGACATGAAATTTGGCCCTCCTGAGTTTGAAGGCAATCTAAATCCAAGTTTCTATCTTGAGTGGATTCAATCCTTGGAGAGATTCTTTGAAATCGAAGGATATTGTGAGGAGAAAGCCTTTAAGATTGTTGTTCTTAAACTCAAGAAATATGCCTCTCTATGGTATGAAAGCACTAAGAGGCAAAGAAACAAAGAAGGCAAGTCTCGAATCAGAACTTAGTCCAAGCTAAAGAAACTGATGCATAAATGGTTTCTCCTCGATAATTACAAACATGATCTTTACCTAAGGGTCATCTCCTTACGCCAGGGGTGTATAAGTATAGAAGAATACATAAGATAGTTTGAGCAAATATCAATCGAGAGTGGCTTGAAAGAATAATCTGAACACACCATGGCTGGGTTCCCAGGAGGACTTGATCCTAGCATTGCTAAAAAGGTTGAGTTGCAACCTTATTGGACCTTTGAAGATGTGTGTAAATTGGCCATTAAAGTTGAGAAACACTCCAAGAACAAAAGGCCTTTCTCTTGCTCTTATTAATAACTAAACACATAAACTAGATCCTTTGGTCATCCTAAGTTTGAGGCTGCACCAAAAAAGGATAAGAGCAATAATAAAGGTAAGGGGATTGTCAAAGAGTTTCCTAAGAAGCTTGATGGCAAGAGATGCTTCAAATGCCAAGAGTATGGTCATTTCCAAGCTTACTGCCCAAATAAAAGAGCACTTACCATCGAAGAAATCAAAGGGATTGATCAAATTCAATCAGAAAAAAGTAAGGAGAATGAAGAAATAGAGGAACGAACTATTGTCCCAGCTCCTGATGTGAGAGAAATGCTTGTGCGCAGAAGAATCTTACATACCATGGAGGGTTCCGAGGAGCAAAACTAGAGAGAACACATCTTTCACTTACAGTGTACCATATAAGGCAAGGTATGTAGCTTGATCATTAATGGGAGCAGTTGTACTAATGTTGTTTCCATCCATTTGATTGATAAACTTAAGCTACCTACTATCCAACATCCACAACCTTACTCACTTCAGTGGCTTAAAAAGGGGAATGAAGTACATCTGACTAAACAAGCCTTAATTACTTACTCAATTAGTAATTTCAAAGATGAAGTGCTTTGTGATGTTTTACCCATGGAGGCTTGTCATATGTTACTTGGTAGGCCTTGACAGTTTGACAAAAGTGTCATTCATCATGGAAAGACCAACACTTACTCTTTTAAGATCAAAGACCATAGTTATACTTTGGCTCCTTACCTCCTAGTCAAGTCCAACCTAGTATTAAGATAAATGTAGAGGGAAATACAAGTAAGAAGCCTTATTTCTTATTAAAACATGGGTTGAGAGATCCATAAGCAATAGTGAAACAGTTTATGTCTTGCTTGTGTTGGAAAAAGGAGAGGAAGAGACACCTTTGTATCTTTTAGCCCAGCCTCTTATACAAGAGTTTGAGGATGTCTTTCCTAGTGATTTACCCTGGGATTACCTACAGTTAGAGGTATTGAGCATCACATTGAGTTATTGCTCGGAGCTTCATTACCAAATAAATTGGCATATAGGTGTAAGCCCACAGAAACTAAGGGACCCCAAAGCCAGGTTCAAGAGCTTATTGATAAAAGATACATTAGGGAAAGCATGATCCCTTGTTTTGCTCCAGCCTTGCTTGTCCCTAAGAATGATGGAACCATGAGAATATGTGCAGACAATCGTGCCATTAACAACATCACAATCAAGTATAGGTATCCTATTCCTAGGTTTGATGACATGCTCGATGAATTGCACGGTGCTAATGTGTTTTCCAGGATTGATTTGACTAGTGGTTACCATCATATCAGAATAAGTGATGGGGATGAGTGGAAAACAGCCTTTAAAACAAAGCAAGGGTCGTGTGAATCGCTTGTAATGCCATTTAGTTTGTCTACTGCCCATGGTACTTTCATGAGATTGATGAATAAGGTGCTTAAACTTTTCATTGGTCATTTTATTATAGTATACTTTTATGATATTTTGATTTACGACCGGAATAAGAGAGATTACAAGGAGCATTTGAGACAAGTTTTTAAGATTCTAAAGGGGTAGAAACTCTATGCCAAGATAAAGAAGTGAGAGTTTTTCACTCCACAACTCACTTTCCTTGGCTATGTGGTTTCAGCTACAGGAACTGAGGTAGATCAAAGTAAGGTGGAGGCCATCCAAACCTGGCCCCAACCTAAATCAATCACGAAGGTAAGAAGTTTTCATGGTTTAGCTTCTTTTTACAAGAGATCCGTAAGGGATTTCAGCTCAATCATGGAACCCATCACTGAGTAAAGGAGCTTTTGACTGGACTAAGGCTGCCCAGAGAGCCTTTGAAGAGATCAAACAGAAGTTATGTCGAGCACCAGTCTTGGTCCTCCCCAAACTTTAAAGATATGTTTGAGCTTGAATGCGATGCAAGTGGGGTTGGAATAGGGGTTGCCCTCGTTCAATCTAAGAGGTCCACTGCCTACGTCAATAAGAAACTCAATGTTTCTAGATGCAATTATAGCACCTATGACAAAGAGTTTTATGCCATTGTGAGGGCTTTGACTCATTGGGGCCATTACCTCAAACCTACACCTTTTTTCTTTCATTCAGACCATCAAGCACTCAAATATATCAATGGTCAACATAAGCTTAATCCTATATATGCTGAATGAGTGGAGTTTTTGCAAGCATTCAACTGTACTTGTAAAACAAGAGTGGAAATGAGAATGCAATAATGGATGCTTTATCAAGAAGGTACTCTTTAATTTCTGTTTTGGAGGTTAAAGTCCTTGGATTTCACTCCATCTAGGAACTTTACAAAGACGATCAAGACTTCAAGGGAATTTTATAAGGAGATCCCAAAGGCAGTTTACACACACTCCAAGAAGGGATACCTTTTCAAGAACAATAAGTTGTGTATTCCCAAGAGCTCTTTAAGAGAGTTACTAGTCCATGAGGCTCATGGAGGTGACCTAGCTATCCATTTTGGTCTAAACAAAATCATTGACATTCTAAAAGAGTATTTCTATTGGCCTAAGATGGGATGGGATGTGCATAAGGTCATTTCAACTTGCTCATTTGCCACAAAACCAAGAGTCAATTCCACTAAGGCTTATGCACCCCATTGTCATACCCATAAGGCCTTGGGATGATGTAAGTATGGATGCAATCATAGTGGTTGTGGACAAATTTTAAAAGATAACTCACTTTGTTCCATGCCACAAAACTGATGATGCAAGCTACATTGTTGAGATCTATTTCAAAGAGATCATTAGGCTCCATGGTGTGCCTAAAACAATTATATCTAATCGAGACTTCAAGTTTCTATCTCACTTTTTGAGGAGTTTGTGGAAGCTATTATGCACTAAACTCTTATTTCGTACAGCCTACCATCCCCAAATTTATGACCAAATAGAGGTAACCAACCAAACTCTCACTACATTGCTTAGAAGTTTGGTGAGTAAAAGCCTGATAGAGTGGGATTCAAAGTTGCCCTATGCTGAGTTTTCTTATAATAGAGCTCCATCTTATGCTATAATGCACTCTAATTTTGAGTGTGTGTATGATGTTAACCTCCTTACTCCCATTGACTTGCTGCTCATTCTAAGTAAGTCAAGAGTAAGCTATGATGCTGAGATAAGGGCCAGAGAGATGAAGATGTTGTATGAATAGGTGAGCTATCATATTGAGAAGGCCAATTTAGCTTACAAATCAAGAGAAAACAAGCATAAAAAGCATTTGGAGTTCAAGCCGGGAGATCTAGTTTGGCTATACCTCATAAAAGAGAGGTTTCCATCCAGAAGAAAGAATAAGCTCATGGTTAGTAGGAGTGGACCATTCAAGATCATTGACAAGGTGGGAGATAATGCATATAAGCTACAACTTCCAAGAGACATGGCTGTTTCAACCACCTTCAACATTGGAGACTTAAGTCCTTATGTAGAGGACAACTTTGAAGACCCCTCATATTTGAGGACAAATCCTCTTCAAGAAGGAGAGGTTGATGCAGAGCAAGGCACCATAGAGAGTTCCCAAAATCCAAATCAAGACCAAGGTACTAATCAAGTCAAGGAAGATCAAGGTAAGCAAACAATGATCACTCAGTGTTCCCCTGCTCAATCTAGAACTAGGCATGGTTTTGGATGGTGTGTTCCTTGAAGTTTCCAAGACATCCTATGGGCGAGTCCTACTTTATTGGACTCCTTAAGGTGTCTAGTTGTATTGGAGGAACCCAATTTTGGCCTAAGTATTAGGCAATGCAGAAGTGGTCTTATTCTGCCTGTCATGGAAGATTAGGCGGGATTACCACTTAAAACCTAATTTGGGACCAGTATTCTTGCTCAAGATGATATACAACATCCCAAGGTACCAAGTCATGCAGAGAAGTCAAGATCAAGTCAAGTTCTTCATGGGGTTTCAGCTACATTTAGTTGACCGTTGCAGTTTGGACTCTATTCTGACCGGGTTTGAGTTCCTAGCTTTTTCTGTTTTCTAAACCTAATTTAAGGATGATTTTTCTACTTTGGATTCTTATTAACATCCTAAGGAAGCCATCCATGCATTAAAATAGTTCTAAGTCAAGTATAGGTTGAAGAACCAACTTGATAATTTTTAGTGCTAAACCGGGTTAACTAAACCTAATTGAGCTATTTTGACTTTGCATTGATCTTCCTTGGAGGAGGGTTTTGTGACCTGCCTACTTGCTCCCTTCGCACGTTGGACGTTCAGGAACACAATCATGGGACCTTTTGCAACTTTGGAAGACCAGTTGCCAATGGCAGGAAAGAGAAAGGTTTGCTTGCATTCTAATTCGCAAGCCAAAAAGTGGACAGCAGTAGGAGCTATTTTCTCTTTCTTCCATGTGCAAATGGCTTACTTAGAGTTAATTAATCTTGTTCAAGCTTGAGCTTAGTTTAAACAATATGTATTTGCTAGACTCACACTTTGTAATATAGCTTAAGCTTATTTTGTATTTTAGTTAAGTTAAGCTTGTTTAGGGCTTCCTAATCATCAAGAAACCTACCTACTTGCTTGGCTGCAAGGGAGATGTGTATATAGGCCTCCTTGGTTGCTTGTTGTAAGCAGATTTCCATAAATGAAAAGGTTTGCTTCGTGTTTCCAAAAAGCACTCCTTAAAATCTCAGTTCATCAATTATGCTTGGATTGTTAAATTGAGTGGTTTTCTTTAATCTGAACTTGGTGGCATCGCCTTTAAAGTTTGGATGATGGAATCCTTGTTTAGCTTGAGTGGTGACTAAGCCTTTATCCCATTCATGTCCCTTGTTTCTGTGGTGACTCCATTGTTGCTTCTAAATCAAGCTTTCTATCCAGATTGCAAAGTGCATTGGTTTGAGTCTTGCTTAAGCTCACGCATCAATGTGGCTCTTAAGGATATTTATGTTTCACTTCAAATTTAAAAAATCTAACCAATTTTTTTTTTTGAGTTAAAATGAGACAGTACATCTATCTTATCTTAATTTATACAGCTAAAACTCATAAATTATAAAATGAAAATTCTACATCAATCATAGTGAAATCACAAGAATATACCATTTAAAAAAAAAAAAAAAGGATCTTGCTTCTTTTAGAATTGCACTTGAAAGTACCCATAGAAATAAGGCTTTTTAATGGAACCATACTTTTTTCCCCTCAAAAATTTAAATAATTGATATCCAACGACAATTGCATGTAGACAACTTGAAATATCATATCCATCCCGATTATGTCTATATTCCTCATCCTGAAACTAACTTCATTCTCATTTGTCAATATAGTTCGTGAGACCTTTAATCAAAAACTAGCCATGTGATGCCTAGACTTCTCCACCCAAAAACAACTATCATGCCCCATAAAAAAATTTTAAAAAAAAATAATAATCAGCCAACCCTTTGACCGACGTACGCATGTTAGAGAATATTTGTACCCTGTCCAGGCAAAGAAAGCCACAAAAATGAGTGACAATTAGTAGGCAAATTCAACATGACTTGTCAGCTACATAATGGACTTTTTGCCTGATAAACGGCCGCAAGTGGCCCCTGTTTTGGAGATGCTGCTGGAATGGGAACCCAATAAATAAAAAGAACTAAAAGGAAAAGGAGTTAAAAAAGGGAGGAAAAAAAAACACACACACACAAGACTGATACTTGACGAACTTGTTCGTTCTGGCTGTGTTGATATCATATCCACCTTGAGAAAGATGCATCAATTTTTAAACATATTTACTTTCAAATGACGTAAACTACTACCTTGGATCAGGAGATCATGTATATACAAGTTTAAAATACATTTTGATTTCGAGCCTGTTACAAGCTAGGTCTCTAGGACATTGCCTGTAGGCTCTATGATAGTTCGCATTAGAGCTAAGGCTACATACATATGACCTTCCTCAAATCTCATAAGGCAAGGCAAAATTCATGTGGCCGTAGCCTACAAGAGGCTGGGCAGTGGGAAAAAAAAGGAAAAGAAAAAAGAATAATACTCCAGGTACACACTCTAGTAACCTATGAATTCCGTTGAAAATAATGATGTGGGTGGAATTTACACCAGACGACGATCCAAGTAGATGTATGTCGAAATCCTCCAAGGCTTATATGCCTCCAACTGTACTGCATCAAACACTCTGCGAGACCGTAGAACTTGTCTCTATCAGTTTTGCACTGTCTTCATCCATCGGGATCTTACTCCAACCAGTATTCCTCATGGCCAAATACTTGGCCCGATCCGCAGCATTCCCTCTGAACCCAGTTATCTTTGATGACACCATGGGCATTACAAGAACTGAGGACGCATTGATTGTGTCCTCTCCCAATCCTAGTGCGAACAAGCAACCAGTCTGCAACGAAACAAAGTTTAGGACCTGTTTTCAACGTGATAAGAGGCTAAATTTGTCCACTTCTTACAACAGAGAAAGTGGATTTTGGGCAATTTTTTCACCTTCAGATTATGGTCCACCACAGCAAAATGTTACATGGAATCATCCTCTGTTTCCTTTGTTGTAATTATTAGGCAATTAACATCTTCATAAATCTAGGATGCAATGGACACTCTATGCCCAACATGTACGTTCAAAAAACGAACCCCCTCCCCCCCCCCCCCCCAAAAAAAAAAAGAGAACAGAGAAACCTGCCTAGACGTAGGTGGGAATACAAAACTGTGCAAGAAGTACTATATAAGAAATGGATAAACTTATTTAAGTCGAGTGGCACAAACCGCACCTTTGCTTTGGCCAAGACATTGGTAGCCTTGGTTAACATCAAGCGTAAATATGCCTTTCTATCTGTAATTTCTGTCTCCTCAGATGTTACCAACCTGGCACATTTACAAGACAACTGAGCCAAAAAACAAGGCAAATGCAAAAATCCCATTCTTTCTCGCCCCTGGAAGAGTTACACAATGGGCTAAGACTGACGACAGATCCCAACATAAAGATGTACAAGCAAGATGAGTAAATTGTTCAGATTGGGTACAGACACAGTTTCAGATTGGGTTAGAATGGGTAGTTCGAGCATTCAGGTCAAGGTTGGGTGCCACGTTCTGGATTGGAGCTATATCCAGAATGTAGCTGACTAGTAAGCTTGTGAATCAATACCGCCACTCAAATTTCACAACATCCACTGGGATTTTTACGACAAGTCAATTTAGATCTGGATCATGATTTGTTCTCTTAGATCAATGTACAGCTCATTTGGGACAGGTAATTGGGTGCACATTCAGTTTGCTATAACTATATACAAAGAGCAAATTAAGAGGAAAAACAACAAATGTGGCAAGAGGCACTGCTCTGATAGCCTAATTCTGTTGAAAAGGTCTCGATAGTTTGAAGAAAGCACATGCAAATGTTGAAACACAACACAAAAAGTCAACACGCTCCAAGAAATTGGTCTGAAGCCTGGTCTACTGCTAAAACTATTGCACACTAAATCCACAAACCACATTTGGGAAATATGTTCTAACCCCCCAGGCAACAATGCTTAAAGATGGTAACTTTATTCCATTTAACAAGGTTATTCATATTAGTCTCACAACAGTGAAGCATCAAAGTGAAACGGTATTATCATTTTTTGATGGAGGGGCCAAGGATGCCAGTCATGAGTGAGTATTATTTACCTTTCCTCATCAGTTGGCACACCTGAAGATGTAATAGCATCCAAGGAGCTATCTTTGCCTTCCCCACCTGAGCAGGAACCAAAGTTCAAGTCAACACCATATGCATCCCTCGCGTAGGCTACAGGCTCAGTCCTAATCTGAGCCCCAAACAGATTAGCTTACCTTTTGTTTCATCAGGAGCAAGCAAAGAGATGCCTATGAACACAGAGATCATTCCCATTATGAACATTGTTGTCCGTAAAGTATTAAAGACCTGCACAAGGCCGTTGCACAAGAAAAAAAGATAACAAATGGATGTTGGGAGCTACAGAGTAGATATGCACTGAAAGAATGGGGTGGGGAAACACCTGATATTCCCGAAAGTATATGAATCCTGTACAAATGGAGAAAAACGTCCACACAATCTGAAACATGGGAACTATGATAATAGCATCAAAAAATGCCAATCCTTCATTCAATCTGGCCATCTACACACAAAAGTATAACCATTAATCAACAGAAGACACCAAGCTCACTCATTACTAAGCCATAGTACTTACCCAGAAACCAGCGGTGCTAAGAAAGAGCAGAAGCATGGAGTAAGTGAACCAACTATGTAAAGGGTAACCACTGGACATCGCCAGTCTTAACAGGTTAGAGCTGCCAAATAACAAATTGAAAACCTCAGTACCAAGATGCTAAATCAATATACAGTACATGAGGACAATCTAAGAGTTTAAGAATATCTTACAGAGACTTAGCAAACAACACAGAACATGATCCAACTGCACCAGACACAACGGCATACGAAAAAGGAAGCAGCATTTGCCAATAGGATTTAAGCTCAAGCCCAGAAGAAACAAGGATTTCTCCTCTCCTGAAGATGCAGAAGACCATTGTTAATGGGATGATCTTTATTGGTGTTTTGTGTGTAAGTGCGATGGCAGGGTACAAGCTAGGCATTAAAGAACAAGGATGCCTAACACAAACTAGACTTCTGTGATATAGAATTGAACACCCATTCCTGAGTTTAAGGAATGGATGCTTTACCCACTGGGCAGCCTTTGACTTTCATCATTAGTATGGTCTAAACTAGACAATGCCCATAAGAATAAAACAATAAAAGGGTAGGACTGAAGTTCAAAGTGAAAATCATTCTAGGGCTGACCTGTAAATGTAGTGATGAAAGGCAACAATGAAGACTAAAGTCATGCAGTACAAAAGGAAGGCAACATTGCTGTACTTCTCTGCCAACTCATCTGGAGTGTAAACTGTGGGGACCAATGGAGGGAAAAAAAGCTATCATAAGAAATTGTTCAAAGCAGCTAAACCATTTCAATAACTCAGTCAGCAGATCATCACAAACAGAAACAAGCCAACATGGACCTAGCAAAATCAGTACCACGAAACGGTTAAACTGGATCGTCACAATTTATAAGAGATACAGCACCTTTTATCTATTCACAATTCAACTTAATGTGTGCATATGTCCAAATTGTAGTGTCCCTCTTTTATTAAATTGCTTTAATTACTGCTGACAGCTTATGATCATCCAAAAAAACACGGTTACAATGCTTATGACTCCTCCTATCCTCAATTATGTTTATAAAAGGTGATGTAGACATGGAAGTTCTTTTTGTTCCCTTGAGCCTCTTCCTAACCACTGCCAAAATAAGGAAACAACACCAACATTGATGGTAGTGCTGGCAAAAAAAAAAAAAAAAAAAACCCTTACCCATTTAAAAACCAAAACCTGCCCGGCTTAAAACCCAAACGGGTAGTAAAAATGGGAGGAAACCTGGTATGGGGCGGGTATAGGGAAACAGGTATGGGTATGGATATGGGTATGGATATGGGTATGGCTTTACCGACCCCATTTCACACCCATAACCCATATCCAGTAAACCCGCCCCATACCCGCCCCATGTGACACCCGTAAACCCATTTATACAAAAATTTTTAAAAAAAGGTACTAGTCCCAGATCTATGAATCGTGACTGAAATGCAAGGCTCAAAGCTCAATTTTATTCCTAAAGAAACCCTAGCCAACCACTACCACACTCAACACTCCTCCACTCTCTTAACTCGTTTCATTCAGCCACCCACATGCCCACACCTCTCTCATTCTTTCTTCTTCAGTCGCTCGCTAATTTGTCATGTCTAAAAATAAATTCATCCCCTCCAAAAAATTGTAGAGCCTCTAATATATATTTTGCAATAATATGGATGTGAAATGGATATAAATTTTTGTGGTCTATTTCTACCCAAATAAAACCTGCATACCTGCAAAACCAGGTGGATATGGGTGTTGGTATGATTCTTGAACATCCGGCGGGTATGCGTATAGGTATGGGTATTGGTATGGCTGTATGGGTCTGAATTTTGAAAATGGGTATGGGTGAGGATATAGGACAACTCACCCCGTACCCACCCCATTACCAACCCTAATTGATGGTTATATGAATAAAAACACTACAGTCCATACTTGAATGTGTTTGAAAGTCTAGATACACTATCAATAGTTTTCAAGGTGTTATAAGAGTTAACTATCAATGGTGTTCAAGATGTTTAATAGTTACAGTTTCAAGAGATGATACACCGTAAGTCATTACAGCTCCTCTGCTCCTGCGTCCTTCATGACCTCAATGTTAGATCTTGCATTGAGCTTCATGAAAAATCAATGCACATGTGCTGCTATGTCTATAATCCAGCTTGGGACAAGAGGCTCCATATTACACCCTTTAATCAAAGGACTACGATTTATTTGATTTGCCCATCTCTACAAGGGATCATGAAAGTACCAAAGTTAATGCACTTATCAGGCAGGCTAGTTATATTCAGCAATGCCTCATTTGATGAAAATAATCCTTTCTTGAAAAGTTTCCAAGTTCCACATGCCAGTACAGATGCAAGATTCAGATTAGCCTACTTTTTTTTGCTGCTTCACTTGTAGACTATTTTTTTTCCCCAATCTCTGCAGCATCACAACCACTGGAGTATACCATACATTCTAGGATGCTTCTATATAGTTAAATTTCATAGTAAGCGCTATACTGATAATAACTGACTAGTAAATAGTTAATAGATAACATGTTAAAGACTCATTCGCCCTGATGCCAACATATTAATGGACTCTAGAAGAATCATAGTCTTGAAAACAAACTGAGACATACCAGGTGATTGGTGATTGCCGAAAGCAACTAGGAAAACATTCCCGAGAACAATAAAAGCTGTAGCAACTAGTACCCTGCAAGATGGTAAAGAATTGGCCCAGTTCGTTTCAGTAGTTTTATAGCAAGTTAGTAACAAGAAAGGTCCAAACGAGAAGATGACCATACCTGACAGAGATCTTTTTATTCAGAACAAAATATGCAAATGCAATGTTAGAGACGAACTGAACAGATCCCAGTGCTGCAAGAAGTGACTGCATAGAAAATAAACTTGTAAGAACAAGCAGGAGAGAGAGAGGGGGGGGGAGAGAGAGAGATGAAAAATCAGAACAACAAAAATATGAAGCTTCGAACATGCACAAAAAGATTGTACATTATCATCAATTATTTCTTCCTATCCAAACAGAGAAACATCATTATCCAACAGCCCTTTAACGTCCAGGAAACTCACCTGAGCAGCATATCCAAAGGAGACAAAATTCAGACAATTCCCAAAAGCGAAAAATAGAACACCTGCAGAAAAGAGTGCCAACACCCATTACACCCAAACATGGCTTCATGGAAATAAATGAGATGCTGTGAAACCTTACCAA
Organism: Carnegiea gigantea; assembly: GCA_029747015.1. Taxonomy (NCBI): domain Eukaryota; kingdom Viridiplantae; phylum Streptophyta; class Magnoliopsida; order Caryophyllales; family Cactaceae; genus Carnegiea; species Carnegiea gigantea. The sequence goes on along the minus strand of JAKOGI010000655.1, from coordinate 234,701 downwards.
CTCTCCAAGTCTGAAAATGGATGATAGGCTTCGATACAAGCTTTCCATTTGTCCCACCATTCTCTAGCACAAACTTCTCTCTCTGCGCAGCATAAACGAGTTCAATTGAAACAAGCTAGAAAGCTGTAAATGTAGAGGATTCAACCAATCAATTGAACGATCTTGAATTTTCGTTCTAAGCATGTTCCACATTATCAAGCATAAAAAGACAGTTGTAACTCAGAAAAGCATTAAAAATGCATACCAAAGGTAAAAGCCAATCAATAAAGTATGACGAACGCCATTCCGAGCACTTGCACATTGAAAACGGGCTAAGCTGGTCAATACATAACAACACGGACGAAGACATATAATGCACAAGTCAAGATAAAAGGAGAATAGCTATGTCGACTTCCACTCCCAAGGACGCTGACAGAGTCATTCTAGGGAGATCATTTCAGCTTTAACTGGACTGAAACAAAATGATTCACTTAAATATCCTCTACTTCTATGGTAGTGAAGTAGCAATCACCCAATGCTTCTTAATCAAGGATCTTAAACAAATAACATGTTCACAATTCATAGCCAAGGCTGCACAATTTGTTCCCTCCGCACATGCTACGCAAGGCATAAGACGCATTGTCGCATTCTGTTTGCTTTAGTTTGGGAACATTTGAAGGACTGTTAATAAATACAGTGCGATTAGGAACATGGATGAAAATTTACAGTGTTCGACATAGAATGCATTCGTTTAATAGAACCTCATTTGAAGAAGATACAACAAACAGCGTAATTTATTATGTGGGAAGTATCATTAACATTCACGAATGGGTGGAAATTCACCTTTAGCAGTGAATCATCCCCCAGCACCTCTAGAAAAACAGTTAGCACAAACATTTGTGTATGAAAAATCTAACGAGCATGAATTCATCGTTGGCTAAAGTGCTTTCACAATTCAGTTTACCCAATGGTTCTTCTAAACTAACCAAGTTAAGCTAAAGCTCCACGCCATAGTCTAAAAAACATCAAAGGATAAGAGATGGAGTGCAGCCATTCGGAATTGCAGCATCTAAGCAGCGTACCTCTGTGTGACCCAACTTGAGAAGGTTAGTTCCAAAGTTTATAGCAACACTTCCAAAAAGATTGATCACGGCTCCAATAACCCACTCTCCCATGGTGTCTAAAGGAGCCCTTCTTTCAAAACAATCAGAATCTTAGTCCTTCTCAAGTTGACCAGTCTATTATAACATGAAACTGTGGAAATGTCTCCTTCAAGTGTAGTCAACAAGCGTCGGTTATCCCATCATCATCACCAGTTCAGACACATCATTGGCATGTCACCTGTCACATTGTGCCCTAGACATTAGAAACATATTTTCCAAGCATCACTAGATAACCTAGCCGATCTTCTGACCAAATAATGCCGGAGAACTAAATGAAATCATCATTTAAAAAAAAAAAAGGGGTTGTTGGATACTAAGTAAAACATGCCCACAGACTCAGCAATCAGCATTCAGAGGGGAAAAAGGGAATCACAGTTGAGTACTTATGAAAAAGATCAGACACATTTTAGTACCAAAATTTGGCAGACAGATAATCATTCACCATCCCTCAATCAAGATTTAACAAGCAGAAAAAGATGCAAACATAATCAACCAGTTCAAAAGAAGCAGCTCAATTCGCTCCATTTTGCTTCGATCACTTAAATAATGAATCCACCCCAAAGGAAAACCAAAACACCAAAATGCAACTGATTGATCTACTAAGCAAAACCCCAAATTAAAGCAAATCCTAGAGAAGCCAATAGTCATGAACCATAAAAGCCGAAAGATACAAGATCAAGCTTCAGAAATTCTCACCTGAAGGTGCGCCCTCATAAGAAGACGAACAAAAATCGAAAAGTTCAGAAGAGCTGCACTGAAGGAAGATTAACAAGGCTCCCGTGCTTGAAACGAGCAGATCTTGCGCAAAGACTTTTTTTCCCCAGAAATCCAACAAGAATCAATAAAGTGAAAAATATAATTGATTAACGAATAATAGTTATAATAAGAATAATAATTATAACGACAATGGAAACCTCCATCAAAACTTGTAGGAAGAATGTCGGATGGAGAGAGGAAATAGAGGCTTTTTAGGTTTGATTTGGAAAATTTTGGAGTAATTTGGGAGCCACGAAGTTGGCCGGTCTATTTGCACAAGACGTTGATACTTCTTTCTTCCCCCCCCCCCCCCCCCCCCCTTTTTTCCCCCTTTTTGGGTTTTCAACTTCAACAACCGGTTTAGCAGCCGCACGAATACGGTCTACTCCCTCTCCTGAGCTTTGGCATATGAGAAGGGCTGTCTCTTATATTCTGCATGCGCGCGCACGGAGGGGTGTGCACTGTGCAGGCTAGCAATCACCATTGTTCACCTTTGTAGACTACTAGTCAGTTCAGGTAGGCACGGAAATTCAAGTTGGGTGTATTCGAATTTGTATAAAACACAAATTAGACGTATTGCAGATTCGAATAAAATACTGGTGGATATATTTTAATTTTACGAATTTTGAGTCAACCTAATGAATTTAGATCGCCTTTTTTGTAAGTTATTTTTCTTTAGTCAAAATTAAAAACTCAGCATGTTTATTAGTCAAAATTATCAGTATTTAAAGAATAATCATAGTAATTGTAATTTCTTAAAAGATATTTAAAATATCCAAAAGAAATTTTATGATATATAAGTGTTATGTACAGACAAACAAAGAATCAAGGTCTTCTTGAGTTTAGGGGTAGGTTTGTATGCTAACTAAGGTCAATAATGACTCAGATTATGCATAGGTCAACCCTTCTAGAAAATGATAACAAGTCTGAGCAGCTCGGCAATTAATAACCCATTTAATAATTCGATATTTTTGTTAACTAACATACTATTTCCCACTCAGGCGTACTTTATGAATGGGCCAGCCCATGTCGAGCATATTAACGGATCGATGCTATTAGTCTCATGAATCACCTATTTAATAATTTGATATTTTTTAGTTAGGCTACCATTCATTGCTCATCAAATATTTTATTAATAGGTCGACCCTGACATTAACACGATCGGGCATATTTTCCACCACTAACATCATAGTTTAAGACCAAATTTAACTGAAAACAAAAAAAAAAAAAGCGAATTAGAAAAGCACAAGATATTATATTTATGTTATAACATCAAGAATTTAGATACTTACAAAGTAATTTATTTAAAATATGATTGGATATATTCATTCACTACATATACAATGGTATGACTTGCATATCTTTAATATTTGTCTCATTATAAATTGATTTTCTATGGAGGTGATAGTTATTTCATGTAGTTTCATACCCATTTTGTAAAGTTATTCTATTTATAAGTTGTGTGTGATGTTATATTATGCAAATGAAGGTGGAAAAGAAATGTTGTTGTTAAATTTTTGAGCGGATACAATAGTTATATAAAGTCTCTTTAAACTATCTACTATAATCAATAACCATTATTTTTTGGGGGTAAATTAAAGAAAAATAAAAAATAAGTATATAATGTTCGGGTCGAATAGATAATTTAAATTTAGCTCAAAATCAATCCATTAATTACCAATTTTTCAGGTTAGAGTTATTTTGAATTCAAATTGAAAAAATTATATTCAAAATCTAAATTTTTTACTTGTTTCAGATCAGTTCAATTATTATCCGGTGTACACCTTTGTGTATGTCGCGTTTACTTTTCTGTCGCCCGCCTCTTGGGAATTCGGGTGTCCTAGTCTAGTCTCTGGTCTAACTTGACTTTTCTGGGCTTTCTCTCTATGTTTTCTTGGGGAATGTATTTTTACTTGATTCTCTTCCCTCACGCTTTTTCTAGAGGGTTTAGTTTGTGGGTTTTTTTTTTTTTTTTTTTGGTGCTTATTGTTGGCTTTTGTCCTGATGACATGGGATGCGCTAATCATAGAAATTACGTTATGATGATGACCTACATGCATTATTAGCGCCCCAAAGGAAAACTATTCATGTATGTGAAATCTCATACATGTGGTTATGGCTAGTAGTTGTGTAAGTTTTTCTGTCTAAATATGTATTCTCTAGGGTGTAGTAGTTGTCTTCTTATTAGCTGTGTAGTGGTTATACTATGTTTTCTTTTTTGTAAGGGCTTTACTCAACTAGTACTCGAAAAAAAGGAAAAACTATTCAAATTTTAAAGTCAAACCATGATAAATTACTTTGTTAGTTTAAAATGTTAAAAATTTGTGAATTCAAGGAAATAGATTTTTTAAAAAAGTTGGTCAGTAAAACTTTGTTTGAGTATTAAGTAATATTAGAACGTTTCTTCTGTATTGCATTTTGCATTTTTAATATTTTTTTATATATTAGTTACGAATTATACTAGCTACAAAGAAATTAGGAAATACACTAGTATAGTATCTTATATAATATTGCTGGTCTTAATTAGTCCAATTGATAAAATCTCTCCGAATTATTACCAGCGGTCTATATTCGAATTCTATCTAAATCTATCTCTGCACCTTATGTAAATGGGCAAGTGTTCCCTTCTATTATGGATAACTATTGTGTGGCTAGATCCAATCTCCTAGTCCCTGTGGAAAGGGAAAAGAATTTCACGTTCTCCCTTTTGGAAAGGGGCATTTGCACTAAGAATATAATATGATATCTTATATCTTTATATTATAGGTAGCAGAATATAAGCGTTCCTAAAGGCTTCCCTCCTCCAATTCTGAAATTTCATTCAATCCGGCCAAATATATCCATTTCAAATTTTAAAATACAACAATTAATTATTAAATGGTTAATCCACTAATATTAACTACCTCAATCTCTCTCGTAAAAAACTAACTCAATCTCTTCATTTAAAAAAATTAATTGGTTCTTATCCCTCTCTTAAAGGAACAGTTATTAGATCACAGAAATTACACTTTCAAATGAATAAATCTCCTTCAAACATAAAAATTAGGATATGCTTATAGTGGTTGTCACTATACGACAACCACCACAATTAAGTAAATCTAAACGGTATATTTGTTTTTCTACGATCTAAACCGTTGATTTCTTTTTATTTTTAAATGAGAAAAAAATTATTAAAACCATAAAACATTTATAAATTTGGAGTAAAATTTATATTTGTAAGGCTTGTATGGATTTTGTTATAATGAACTTTAATGTTCAAAATTTTTCCGGCAACGATTTAATTTTTCCGGCGGCCATTCATATTTTTCGGCGACCATTCAATTTTTCAGCAGCAAGTAAAAATAATGGGCAGCAAAAATACGGCAACAAGGTTGAACACTAATGTTCATCATAACAAAATCCAAACAAGCCTTACAAATATAAATTTTACTCCAAATTTATGAATGTTTTATGATTTTTATAACATATTTTTGCTCATTTAAAAACAAAAAAATCAACGGATTAGATGGTGGAAAAATAATATATGATCTAGATTTACTTAATTGTGGTGGTTGTCATACAGTGACAACCACTATAGGTTTTCGCTAAAAATTAATAATAATAAACTAATAAACATATCTAGGCCTTCGGCCCCTGAATTAACGTCGCCACATTTGTCATAACTGCTCCATTTTTTTAGTTTATCTTTCTAAAAGGATAACACCTTGATTTTAGTAATAATTCAAATTAATTTTTATTTATTATAGAATCCATGTGAGTGACAAGAAAAATGAAAAAAATTGACCATGTTGGAATGTTGGATTCAACAACACTTATGTAAATAAAAAGATAAAATACATAATTCTCAAAAAAAAAAAAAAGGAAGATAAATTCCTAACTACCTTATCCGTAGCAATCGCATGCACATCCGTCGTATCATCTTAAATCATGTAATCAACCTCATCATCAATTTATCCTTGTCACTCCTCCCAAACTCCTTCAACAATCACAAAAACATGCTCCCTATCAATCATGTCATCATTCATTATTTTTTTTATAATTCCCTTTTTTTTGGCTATGGATTTGCTGCATGCAGGTTTACAGGAAATCAAATGGCGATAAAGCACTCAACATCTTTGTGATCCTTAAAGAGGTTCAGACCTCTCTCTACCCTATTCTATCTCCCCTACTGCTTTTGAAAATGGGAAAATTCGACATTAGAACCCTCAAATTTCTTTGCACATTTTGTGAGTGATTTGTTTTAATTCTCCATGGAGTTTGGACTGCAAAAGCATTCATGTAGGGGAAGCATATTAGGTAATAATGATTATTTGCAGCAACTAAAGCCCACTGGTGACTTTTTTATTGATCACAAGTGGCGTTTTCATTTGAAGCCAACAAGAGTAAAAAATGACTACAAGAATTACAATGGCACTGGGAATGGACCAAATATGAAACAAGGCTTCATTTTGATGCGTGCAGCTGCCTACTTCTCTCACTACACGGAATGTAGTGTGCTCAAGCATTTATAGACAATAAGCTTCTTGGATATGTTTGGAAATCTGATTTTTAAAGCTTTTGCAATGCAGTGCGGGTACAAATGGATTATCCTTTAAATCGGGAACAACGTTGCTATATATATTTTGTTTATACACAAAAATACTTGATGAAGATGTATGTATACAATTGCTACTCTATTATGGTTATCTCACCTTGTCCCTTCCTGACATTTCAATATCTTTTGTCTGTTTTGGTGAGATGACATTTTAGGTTTTTTAGTTAATTATTAATCTCACCCTTTATTTCTCTCCATTATGTTCACATCACCCCTATCATTCTTATGTAAGTGAGAATTCCAATCCAATATGTACTGTGTATATTACTTCATATCCAGATTATTAGCAGAACAAGCCATAATTAATTGAAATAAAATCATTAGTGTATTTCTCTGCTTCCATCAATTTAGTAAATTATTCTTTGTTTTAGATCCTTCTTAGGTTCTATTTTTGCATGGTTTTTTTGCTTTATTATAACAAATATAGTAAGATATTTATGTTTTTTAAATATAGATGCAAGAAATATGATAGACTAATGAAATGTTCCATTCAATATCATCAACTTACCAATCTTTCAAGCGGTTATTTTTTGTTTTAGTTTTCTGACTTAATTTTTTAATCTCCTTTTGCAACTCCAAGATTTTGAAAAGCAGCGGTGTCAGGTGTGATATCTTTTAGAATTGAAAAGGAAATAAAATTGCAGAATTTTAATATATAACTGTGACAATAATCATGGAGGGAGGTAAAATTGATGGCAGGGGGAGGATTAATGTAGAAGAAAAAAGAATTATTTTTTGATTCTTTGAGGGTTTTATTTTTTTGGTTGTTATTTCAATTTTAGTGGAACAAACATAGTGAAGTATTTATTAGTAATTTTTACTTTTCATTGCTACTATAAAAGTGTAGCCATTGGGATGCACAATCCACTTCATCACTTCTTCAATAAAGACTTCTATCTTATCTTTTTTTTTTTCCCCCAGATATCTTTAAAAATGACGTGACAATAGTAATTTGATCTCTCTATAATAATAATTACACTATTTATCTTTTTATTAATTTTTTAATTGAAAGGCACCGTACAAAAGCATGGGCACAAACTAATAATATAGAAAAGTTGATGACACATATGTTTTGTTTTTTTTACATATTAGTTGGCACTTTTGTATTGTTTCTAATTTTTCAAGGATCTCTCTTTCTCTCTCTCTAATAAAAAGAAAAACTGATGGAACTTCCTCCATCCCTTTTGTTTTAAAAGAATCAAATCAATTAGGTAAGCTCCATATGCTGGTTTAAGAATGAATAAATCATCCAAGTTTTGTTTAAACATTAAAACTGCAGGGCAAGGGTTAATTCCAGCAGCTAACCTATTTTTGTGTGCTTAATTTCTCAAACCTACTAAGGGTTTATGTCTAATAATTTTTTATGGATTTGAAGTTCAAGATGTTATCTTTCCAACAAATCAAGTTTTATCCAATTTGGACTTCATTTGGTCGTTCAAATCAGCAATTAAACCCAAGGTGTCTAAACTGTCCGGTAGGGCCAGAATGTACCCGGTTTTGTTCTTTTTATTTCTTATGATATAGTTTGCTCTAAGTCTTGTATTTTTACACATTTTGGGTCCCCAAGATCTTAGCTTTCATGTCCAATTAGAATTACCAGATTTGGAGTTCAATTGGTTAGTGAATTAAGCTAATTAGTAAACCTGTGCTGTTTTGGAGTCCAATCTGTACGGTTTGGGAAATCAGGCTCATTCAAGGGGTAAATGACGTCCAAATGCTATGATTCAAAAACGAGGGTAAACTATACATCTTGAGGTTTCCTTCCATGTAAGGAAAGCCAAGATTACTCAGCATTTGAGGTGTCAACCATGCAGCACAAGGCACGGCAGAAACAGGCACCTAGATACCCGGTTGCTTAGCAAGGAGGATTTCCCTCCTAGATGGGTTTACTTGAGGTGTGTGCTTGCCTACTTGGTCACCTAGAGCTGTTTGGTAAGCTGCCACTCAGCCACATAGGTGAATGACACGTAGAAGCATGAAGAAGACGACACATGGCAAGCTATGGACCGACCACACTCAAACAACTTGGCAGCCATGCATCCATCAGCCTTTTGAGGTGGCAAACATGCATCCCTTACCTTTCTTGAAGGGAAATTGAGTCAACAAGGTTTCTTAATGCTTAGGAAAGAGTTTAAGAAAGAAATCTTGTGTTTTGTAACTTAAACTTTCTGCTTATGCATATTTAAGCTTAAACCGTGTGTAATTAAGCATAGGATTAGTTTAATACCTTTCCTTGCCTAGAAGGAAAGCTTTTTTTTTTCATGTGCTCAAAGGCCTTATAAATGCCTTTGCTGCTCTTTTGTAATATATCAAGCTTGAGTATTGAAATTAAGAAAAGACTTTGTGTCTTGTGTTCCTCTCAAATACTTAACTTACTTATCCTTAATTAGGCCGATTAAGGTGGTGTTCAAGCGAAGTCTTAAACTTGTTTAAGTGGTGTTTCTGTATCTTAATCAAGTTTAGGGGCCCTAAACCTTCATTTGGTGGTGTTTCTGTATCCAAACAAAGGTTTAGTTCTATCTATCTACCTTGTTTATCTACACGGGTTTGAAGATTACTAAGCTAGTTTTAAGATTGCAAAGCCTTGTGTTCTTACTTTCTAGCTTTGTTTTCAATTAATCCCTTGAAGATACATCAAGTTCCTTTTCCTTTTCCCATTTAGAATCCCTTGATTCTAAATCCCATTCCTACCTCACGTTGTTGCTGCCTCACAAACAGTCCCTAACGTGCCACTTCCCTTGGTTTTTTTCTTGATTGTATTCTTCCTTGGTTTTAGGCTTTCACTCTTCAATTGAGTTTTAGCATTAACCCTCGGGAGGTACATCAAAAACTCTTTGTCAGATTTCTGCAAAACAGTTGCTCACCTCCCTCAATCTGCTAGGTGTCACATCAAGTCTGCCTGCTCCATCACAATCAATTAGTCACTGGTCGGCACCTCACCAGTGAGCCAAACCAACTTCAGACCTCTGATCAACCAATGCCCTAGCCTTCAATGCAGAGTTTATTGCTCCTAACAGCTTCCAGTGTCCCCAATGTGGACAAGTACTAGTGGCTTTTTCCTTTGACTGCCAGAGCAAATGTGTGAATTGTCAAGCTAAGGACACCAACATAACAAAGTTTGCCAAGCATCAATAGCGAGTTCTACCTGCCACCCCCCTAAAAAAAACCCTTTACTCCATGTTATTGCTTCCCTTATTTCCTAATCTCTACCTTGTTTTTCCATTCCTACTTTGCCCTGCTAATTATTCCCTAACACCCACATTTAACCATAATACCTGCACTCATCATTGGTCCTGGTCCTAGGCTTGGTTCCCCGCGAAGGGTTCATTCCGACAAACAATTGCTAGCTATGCCCTAACCAAATGGTTTTCCCATCACCTTTAGCATTCTTAAGCTCAGGTAGTCCCAGCAAGGGTGGCCAGGGAAGTTACTAGGGCTACTGCTCTTGCGAGTTCATTGTCCTTCCCAAAGTCCATTTGAGTTGTTGAGACTCTTCCCTATGAGTGTATTCCATGTCAAGTGTACCTAGAAGCAGGAAAAGTTAGGACAATCACTTTTTATTCTTGCAATCTCTTTTATTTCCATTTAATTAATTATTCGTTTTTCGTGTTAATTGTTTTGTTGTTAAGTTTGTACATTTTTATTTGGTTACATACTATAAGCAGTGTTTTCCTTTGCTAGATTTTATTGGTCTACTTTTAAAATTGTTACTTCAATCAACCGTCTTACTACTTTAAATTTTAAAATTTTGCATCCCCGTTATTTAGTTGTTCTTCTTATTATTTTGCAAACTTATTCATCTTTGTAGCTTTATTTTGCCCTAGTTTGATGTACTGCCGAGGGTCCAAGCTAATACTCAAATTAAGAGTGAAAGCTTAAAACCAAGAAAGAATACAATCAAGGAAAAAACCAAGGAAAGTGGCACGTTAGGGGCTATTTGTGAGGCAGCAACAACGTGAGGTAGGGATGGGATTTAGAATCAAGGGATTCTAAATGGGAAAAGGAAAAGAAGGAAACACCAAAGAACACCAAGGGGAATCACACGGGTTTGTGAGGTCCGAATGAACACCTTAAGCAATTCAAGTTGTTTCAAAGGGTTTGGATAGTCTAAACTCTTACTGAGATACAAAAACACCACTAAGTTTGAGTTTAGGGTCCTTAACCTTAATTAAGATACAGAAACATTATCTAATTAAGAGTTAAGACTTACTTGATCACCACTTAGTTCAGCCTAAACTAAGATAAGCAAGTGAAGTATTTAAATGTGCCTAAGCACGAAAGCACAAATGCTCTCAAAGGTTTTTGATTCAAAATCTGATTCAAGTATATGTTACACAATGAACAACTAAGGCTCTTATATAGCCTTCAAAATACACAAAAGGAGCTTTCCTTCTAAGCTAATAAAGTCATTAAGCTAACCTAAGCTAATTAGTACACGGTTAGAGCTTAAATAAGTATAAGCTGAAAGTTTAAGCTATAAAATACAAGTTTGCCTTCTTAAAACCCTTTCCTAAGCATTAAGGAACCTTGATGACTAATTTCCTCTCTAGGGAGGTAACCTCCTCACGGCAGCCACCTTGAAAAAGCTGAGAAATGCAAAGTTGCCATGTGTTGCTTGAGTGGCCGGTTCATAGCTTGCAAAATGGAGGTTTCTTCTTGCTCTACGTGTCTCACTCCTATGTGGCTGGGTGGTAGCTTACCAAGTAGCTCAAAATAACCAAGTAGGCAAGCACACACCTCTAGCAAACCTATCTAGGAGGGAAAACCACCTAACTAAGCAACCAGGTGTCTAGGTGCCCGTTTCTTCCCGGTGTTGTTCTTCCTAGTTGATACCTCAAATGTTGAGTAATCTAAGCTTTCCTTACATGGAAGGAAACCTTAAGATATCTAGAATACCCTCCTTTTTAAATCAAGGCATTTGGACGTCATTTGCACCTTGAAATAGGCTGAATACGCAAACCGTGCAGAATTGGATCCAAAACAGCATAGGACTGAAAATGAGCTTCATTCACTAACCAATTGAACTCCAAATCTGGTAATTCCAATTGGACATGAAAGCTAAGATCTTAAGCTTTTTGGGGATGCGAAAATTGGATAGTTAAACCTCATGGAAGATTAAGAAATGTAATCACCAAAACCTAGTAAAATCTAGATGTAAACTGTCTTCAGGGTGGTTTGACTTAAACATAGGTTTTGGATGACAAATGAACTACAATGAGGCTGAAACTTGATTTTCTGGAAAGCTGACTTCATGAACTTTAATCTCAATGCAAAATATTGGACTTAAACTTTAAAGAAGTTTAAGTAATTAACCTCTCAAAACCGGGTTTGCTGCTGGAAGCAAACCATGACCTGTTGTTTTAGGTCTTTAAACAAAATAAGGATGATTTATTCATCCTTTAAATGCCAAAATGAAATTACCTAATTGATTTGCTTCTTTTAAATCAAGGGGCATGGAGGGATTTCCATCATTCTCCCCTTGTTGAAAAGGATTTGTCCACAAATCTGATTAAGTAATTACCTTCCCGACTTGAGTCAAGTTTGGCTGAAATAAAATCAGCCAACCAAATAAGTCTCTTTTGAACTTAGAGACTCTTTTCTTTACCTTCCGCTTGCTGATTGAAATGGTGAATTTAGGGGACTCATGGAACTTGCTTCGAACCACTTCTTTATATGCTCTTAAGTTAGAATTAGGAACTGGTAGTAATGGTGCTGAAATTGAATGACAGAAGTTTTGATTGAGTGTTTGGGATATGGGTGGAGTGGGGAAAAAGGTTGGTGGTTCACCAAAGGCCATGAAAAGAATACTTTGATTCTCTTTGCCTTTTGATGGGTGGTAAGTGTCTAAGGTGAGCATTTCACCTTCATCCGCTTCAATCTCGATCTCCTCAAGATCATCTTCTTCATCCTCTTTCTTTTCCTTTCTATTTCGACCTCCTCAGTTGCCTTCCATTCAGCCAAGGTAACATACCTTCGGTTTGTACAATCTAATGCTAAGTGACCAAAGCCTTAGCACTTAAAACACTTTGGGATGTTTTTAGAAAGGGGTTTTGGTGTGAGTTGTGGGGGTAGGCCTTTTTGTGGAGTTTGGTTTTTTTTGTGGAGAAGGGGAAAGGGATGCCGTGGGTTTAGGGGCATAAGATGAACTCCCCTTGTTTAAGGTTTGTTCATGTGGTGAGGGATTTGGGATTTCATGCCGTGAGGGCAGTTTGCTCTTCTTTTGCTGCTCAACCTTGTAAGCTGGCACACATACTTCATCAAAAGAAGTGTAAGCTTGCAAATCAACAACATTAGCATACCTAGGATCAAGACCTCCTAAGTATCTAACAATTATTTGTTCTTCTGGCTCTTGAATATCACACTTAATCACAAGCTTTTCAAATTCACGAGTGTATTCTTCTACACTCAAATTACCTTGGTTCAAATGGTGGAGTTGAGAGTAGCAATCTTGAATATAGGTAGAAGGAAGAAATCTAGCCTTGAGCTTTGATTTCATCTTCTCCCAAGTTTTGATTTTGGACCTCCTTTCTCTTACTCTTTTGGCACACAAGTTAGTCCACCAAAGAGAAACATACTTACGAAGCCTTAAAGCAATTAGCTTCACCTTCTTGTCTTCTGGGATGTCCTTGTGCTCAAAAACTCTTTCAACTGTGTGTAACCAATCCAAAAAATCTTCAGGATCAAGCTTGCCTTCAAATTCTGGAATTTCCACTTTGAAATCATTTGAAGTAGCTTCAATCCGTGGCTCTAGTCTTGTCATTCTTAAGGGTTCATCCTCACTAGATGAATCCAAAGTATGACTAGACACTTGTTTTTGTCTCCATGGTTCGAATTGGATAGGTTCTTCACACGCCTTTTGCTTTTGCTTGAGAAAGATACCTAGCTGTTTGCGTAGGTACTCGTTTTGGGCTTGCAACTCTTGATTTGAACTCTTCAATTCTTGATTAGAAGAAGTAATCTCATGATTACTCTTCAAAATAGCATCAGGTTTCTCTTCTAAACTCGAACTAGTACACATGGTGTAACCGGTTTAAGAGCAGAACAAAATTGGACTTTGTGTTTGAGGAATGGATTTGGATTTGTGTTTTGGGGAGCTTGGGGATGAATACCAGGCCAAGGAGAAACTTGCTCTGATACCAAATATGATGTACCTGCCGAGGGTCTAAGCTAGTACTCAAATTAAGAATGAAAGCTTAAAACCAAAGAAGAATACAATCAAGGAAAAAACCAAGAAAAGTGGCACGTTATGTAACACCCCAAGTATACATGATCCATTTCCTGTTTCCATCTGCTTAAGAATACCAATAAGATACAATGACTCAATGAACGGAGCGTTACCGCCGCCCATGAAGGACAAGGCTTGCATTAAACATGAAGATTTATCTTAATCCAAAGGTTACCCCATAATAGGGTATACACCATCATAACACAACCTTACATAACTCGGTTTGGAAATACAGTCGCAGCATCAAAATACATAAGTTAACTTAAAATACATTAGGCACTCCAAAATACATCACAATATGCCACGATAGCATCTTGGCTCTCCCACACCGTCCACTACATGAAGGGTTCTGTCTCATTTATCACCTCCGGCCTCCCTGCCCGCCTCAGGGCGGTTCACTGAACATTTGCCTAAAACAAAACATAAAAATACTTCGAACTGTGAGCCAAAGCTCATTACATATATCCCTGTACTGTTAAAGGTTCATTGAAAAGTAATTTAGGGCCCACTTGCAATTCATTTTAAGTGAAAACAGGGAATGAGATGTATATAAAACTGTATTGCGGATTATTATCTGCTAGTGCCCCCCTTTAGTAACTGTTACGATCTGTGAATAGGTGTACCCCTGCCAAGCCGACCGAGGGACCTGGCCTGAAGCCGCGCGGGTAACTGAGGGCAATGCCCTATAACTGATAACTGACGGGGTCACCAATTATGTGATGAAACACTGATTAAAATGATTCATTGATGTGCTTATCAAAACATTATGATTTTGATAAATGCATGCTGAGTACTAAAGATACAGGCAATAAACGTACCTGGAAGTTTTAAATGTTAATGCACAGAGGAATGAGATATACAAAAGTGAAGAAAATGGAAGCTTAGGCCTTGATTCTGCTCAAAAAGTCCATTACAGGAACATAAGGTTAGAAACGATCATGTTTTCATAACTGATAATTTTAAATAAAACTGGCTTATGAAGAGCTTTTACACAACGGTTCATGAGTAACCAAAAAGACGTTGATGTAAACTAAAAAAATGAGAAGTGAGACATGGTAGCTAATTTAGAACATTTGGTTTTCAAAGGAGGGTATGGGAAGAATAACCCATAACTTATTGTCCCGACCTCCGAATAGGACGTAAGACCCCAATATAAATAGCTTAGGAAGGCCTCTAAAACTTTCACCAAGGACTCAAAACATGACTCCCATGCTAGGTTTCCTAAAAAGGGGTTAGAACACTAACATGTCAGTTTTAAACCCATCCTGCACAGGTTCGGTAAAATGACCATAACTTTTTCCACAGACCTCGGATTGATGCGATTCAAGAGTCATTTTGAAGCTAACACACTGACCTAGCTCCCCACCAAAAATCAGAATTTTTGGATTGGCCGATCATTACCAGTTTCCTTTCAAAGCCTGCCCTGTTTTTCTGAAAATTCCAGCAGCACTGCTTTAGTGTTTTCCTTCATGTTTTTCACCAATCCTCAACTCAAACTCCTTTTTAAGAGTGTGTAAATATACTTTGGTACATCCAAACCTCATACAAAAACACCATACCTAATTTCTTTTCATATTCATATCAAACAAAGCTCTCTTTTTAGTCACATATACTCACACACCACACATTTAGCATTAGTTGGTCCAAATCATGCATTTTGAACAAAACCCTAGCTTTGGGTTAACTTGAACTCACTTCCATCTTTTCCCAAACACCATAAACACCACAACAAACTTCAATATATTAAAACATAAGCCAAAACAAGGATAAAACAAGCAATAAACCTCACTTGAACAAGTAACTTGCATGAACAAGATGAACCCCTAACCCTAACTTCATCTCTACCTTAATCCATCAACAAGAAGGTTCTTAAGACCTCAAAAACAGCATGATCCATCACTAAAACAACCATAAGAAGAACCAAAAATCAACAAGATCAAGAATCAAAACACAAATCAACATAGGGGTCAAAAGAACACTTACTTTGTGCTTGAGAAAGTTGCTAGAAATGATGCTTGATGTCTATGAAAGTGAAAGGGATGTTTGGGGGTGGTGAGTAGGGATGTTTGGTGGGTTTTTTGGTGGTTGAAGGTGGCTGAAATGGTGCTGGTTTTTCTGCTGTGGCCGTGTAGAGAGAAGGAGGAGAGGGAAGAGAGAGAAGCTCACAAAAAGGCTTGGTTAAAAATGAACCAAAATGAAAAAGTTTACAATTTATATTTCAATTTACTTGGCTGAAAATTGAAAGAGAAAAGTCAAGAAAAGCATGCTTGATTAAGGCTTAATTAAGTGAGATTAGCTAAACAAATGAGGTTCAAGACTTGTTGCATCGCAAACGGCCCTAAATGGGCTCGGTTTTGAGAAAGAACTGAAACCGAGTGCGTTTGTGAAATTTTTTTTTTTTTTTTTTTTAAGTTTGCGATTGACCTAAAGATAATTAAATCACTTAATTCATAAATATCAAGGTCTAATTTCGATGATTTTACAAAACAAAACTCGAATTGCAAGGTGAGGCCCATTAGATTTCCCACTTGAAATAACAAAGGAAACAATGATTTAAATGCGACGAAATTAATCACATAGATTAATGAAAAGAATAAATATAATATAGGGTTGGACTATTACAGTCTCCCCCCCTTAAAAAGTTTCGTCCTCGAAACTGACGAATTTCATCATGTAGGAATTACCTCAAATAAATATGGATATGCAGTTCTCATAGCCTCTTCGGTCTCCCAAGTGGCTTCCTGGGAGGTGTGGTTTGACCATAGCACTTTGACCAATGGGACCTGCTTGTTGCGCAATTGTTTAATCCTGTGATCTAGTATTTGAACAGGACGTTCTTCATATACTAGATCTTCAGCGATATCAATCGGTTCAGATACAATGGTATGATCTGGATCTGGAATGTATTTCTTAAGCTGAGAGACATGGAACACGTTATGTACATGCTCAAGCTCTATAGGCAGATCTAGCCGATAAGCTACAGGATTTAACTGTTCAATGATTTCGTAAGGTCCAATATACCTTGGACTCAATTTTCCCCGTATTCCGAACCTCTTAACACCTCTAGTTGGTGAAACCTTCAGAAAAACTTTATCACCTACTTGAAACTCTAGAGGTCTTCTTCTTTTGTCTGCATAACTTTTCTGTCGACTTTGGGCAATTCTGATATGTTCCTGAATCTTTCTTATAGTTTCAGTGGTCTCTTGAATCATTTCAGGACCTATAATCAGTGCCTCATCCAAATCACTCCAGCACAATGGGGTTCTACATTTTCTTCCATACAGAGCCTCAAATGGGGCCATCTTGATGGTGGATTGATAGCTGTTGTTATAAGAGAATTCTACCAGAGGCAAGTCATCTTCCCACTTCCCTTGAAACTCCAATACACAAGCTCTTAGCATGTCTTCCACAATTTGGTTTACCCTTTCAGTTTGTCCATCTGTTTCTGGGTGGTAGGAGCTACTGAAGTTTAGTTTGGTTCCAAAGGCTTTTTGAAGCGCTTGCCAGAAACGTGCTTGGAACCTTTGGTCCCTATCTGAGACTATGTCTAAAGGAATCCCATGTAGACGGACTATCTCCTTAACATACAGTTGAGCTAGTTTTTCAACTCCCCAAGTATCCTTGATGGGTAGGAAATGAGCTGACTTTGTGAGTCGATCAACTATGACCCAGATAGCATTCTTTTTCGTGGCAGAAAGCGGTAAACCCATAACAAAGTCCATCGAAATCGAATCCCACTTCCATGTTGGAATTTCTAAGGGTCGTAGTTCACCCACAGGACGTTGATGCTCGGCTTTAACTTTCTGACAAATTAGACACCTATCCACATATTCTGCAACGTCCTTCTTCATATTATTCCACCAAAAATATTGTCTCAGATCTCTGTACATCTTGGTGCCTCCTGGATGCACTGAATAACGAGTATTGTGAGCCTCTTCTAGGATCTGCTTTCTTAACTCCCCATGTTTGGGCACACATAGACGATTCTGGAACCTCAGAGTCCCATCCTCATGTACTACAAATCCTGGAGATTTCCCTTTCTCTAAATTTTGTTTTATCCTTTGAAGTTCGGGATCACTTTCCTGATTCAGTCGTATTTCCTCCTCTAAGGAAGGCTGTAAAGTGAGTACTGATAAACGAGCCTTCGTTTGCCCATGGGACACCAATTGAATCCCAAAGGACTCCAGTTCTCTTAAGAGATTCAATTGAGTGATCATCACAATGTTCGAGCTATGTTGCGCTTTCCTACTTAGAGCATCTGCCACCACATTTGCTTTACCAGGATGATATTGAATTTGCAAATCGTAGTCCTTAAGCAACTCAAGCCAACGCCTCTGTCTCAAATTGAGCTCCTTCTGGGTGAAGATATACTTTAAACTTCGATGATCAGTATAGATCTTGCACGATACCCCATATAAATAATGTCTCCAAATTTTCAATGCAAAGACCACAGCTGCTAACTCCAGGTCATGGGTAGGGTAGTTCTTCTCATATGACTTGAGTTGTCGAGAGGCATAAGCTACTACTTTGTCCTCCTGCATTAGTACGCACCCCAAACCATTCTTCGAAGCATCACTATATACAGTATACTCTTTTCCTTCCATTGGTAAAGTTAGGATTGGGGCGGTAGTGAGACGCTGCCTTAGCTCTTGGAAAGCTTCCTCACACCTTTCAGTCCACTCAAACTTATTTACCTTCTTCAGTAGATTGGTGAGGGGTGATGCTATTTTTGAAAAATCTTTAACGAATCTTCGATAATAGCCTGCTAAACCCAGAAAGCTTCTAATCTCTGTGACGTTGGTAGGCCTTGGCCATTCTGTGATTGCTCTCACCTTTTGGGGGTCAACCTTAATTCCTTCTTTGGTAATCACATGCCCCAAAAATACTACTTCCTCCAACCAAAATTCACATTTCTTTAATTTGCCGTAGAGTTGATGTTCCCTCAGAGTTTGCAATACTATCCGCAATTGATCAGCATGTTCCTTTTCATCCTTAGAATAGATAAGGATATCATCTATGAATACCACGACAAACTTGTCTAAATAAGGCCTGAAAACCCTGTTTATAAGATCCATAAAGGCTGCAGGAGCATTAGTGAGGCCAAAAGGCATCACTGTGAACTCATAGTGACCATACCTGGTCCTGAACGCTGTCTTAGGAATGTCCTCAGGCTTAATCCTAAGTTAATGGTACCCTGATCTCAAATCAATCTTAGAGAATACTCCTGCTCCTTGGAGTTGATCAAACAGATCATCTATTCGTGGCAGAGGATATTTGTTTTTGATGGTAATCTTGTTCAACTCCCTGTAATCAATACAGAGTCTTAAGGTTCCATCCTTTTTCTTAACAAACAACACTGGAGCACCCCATGGTGACACACTTGGCCTGATGAAGCCTTTCTGTAACAGTTCATCTAGTTGAATCTTTAATTCCTTAAGCTCAGTTGGGGCCATACGATATGGAGTTTTCGAAATAGGTTGGGCCCCATGAATTAATTCAATTCCAAAATCAATTTCCCTTTGTGGGGGTAGTCCTGGTAACTCTTCCGGAAAAACATCTTCAAATTCACAAACTACAGGTATATCCTCCGCTTTCTCTTCTTTCGTCTGGGAGTCAATAGCATAACACCAATACCCAATACACCCCCGATATAACAGCTTGCTTGCTTTCATAGCGGAAATCAAAGAGCAAGATTTTGTCTCTTTCTGCCCATAAAAACACACTTTTCTCCCTTTCCCATCCTTCAAAATAACCTTAAGATCTTCACAGTCAATTTTGGCTCCATAAGTATGTAACCAATTCATTCCCAAAATGATATCAAAATCAGTCAGGTCAAATTGAATCAAATCCATAGGGAAGGTAGCTTCATCAATGATGATGGGGACAAGTTCATAAGAGAAGGGGCACTCAATCACAGAATTGTTGGGTAGTTTAATTCTATAATTGGTTTCCATCTTTTTGTTCTCCAGACTCAATTGTATAGCAGCTCGGGTAGATATGAATGAATGAGTGGCGCCCGAATCAAATAATACACAAAATGGCTTTGAATTTAAAAAGAGAGTTCCAGTGACTACCGTACCAGAGGTAGCAGCTTCCTTTTTGTTCATCACGAATGCCCTTCCTGCAACTGCAGGCCTTGTAGGTGGGGGTCCCTGGCGGGGCGGAGCTAAAGGTTTTGCTGCGCCTCTATCTACAGCTTTCAGTCGGCGGGGGCATGCAGTGATGAGGTGTTCAGGACTTCCACACCACATACATTTGTTGCTGCCAACTCGGCATTCAGGAGTGGTGTGATTTGTTCTTCCACACTTCGCACAGGTTACGGGTACTGACGAGCCCATAGGACGGCTCTTAGAGGGAAGTGGAGTTGGCTTTTTCTGGTTCTGATTCACACTTTCACTAGGAGTCCCCCGTTCAAACCCCTTTCTCTTATGGTTAATTGGGTTCAGAGCTCTCAATTCCGTCTTCACTCGTTCCACTTCAGCTGCTCGCTCATATAATTCTTGACAAGTCAAAATTGGTTGCCCCGCTAACTGATTCGAATGTAGAAGGCCAAACCTTCCTCGAACCTTCTCATCTTTAACCTTTCAGAGGATACAAATTCAGGGACAAATCTAGATAGTTCTGTGAACTTACTAGCATATTGCATCACAGACATGTTGCCACTCATTTTCAACTCCATAAATTCCTTCTCCTTTTGCCTTTGCACCACAGCTGGGTAAAATTTCGCCCTCAACTCCACTAAAAATTTATTCCAAGTGAATTCAGGCCCTAGGAGTTTATCCTTCACAGTACTCCACCAAATGTCAGCTTCACCTGACAGATAATACGTCCCAATGTTCATTTTCTTTTCTTCTGGTACCCCAACTACGGCGAAAACTTTCTCCATTCCCCTTATCCATTCTTCTAACACTACTGGATCATAAGATCCATTATAAACTTTAGGGTTGCGCCGTGCTACCCTGTCTGCCAATTTATCCTCTTTAGGAGGGGTTTCAACAGGTACTTGGGGAATTCGCTTCATTAATTCAGCAACTAAGGTTGGCCAATAACTTGGGTCTCCTAAGTTGCTAGCTAATACAGAGGGCAATGGTGGCGTGTCCCCGTGTTGTGGTTCTTGGCAGGAGGCTTGATCACCCGATCCCTGGCCGTGCCCCATATCGTCCTCTACCTGAACCTCCATGTTGTTATGTACTGACTGGGACATTCTGAACATATAGTAAATAAAGCAATTCAAACACTAGAACCTCCAGACATATCAGATTATATCATAACTTAAAGCATTATCATTTCAACACTGCTTACTTACAAACATCATTGATTTATATATATGAGCAACAAAAGTACAGTACATCAAGCTAAGTACGCAAGACTAACTCTAACTCTTTCCGTATCATTAAAACTAAATAGCCCCTATGCACTAAGTCCGTGACATAACCCCAAAAACAAGGTACGGACTATATCATCCTGGTTGGCGAGGATTGGACTAACTATATACAATGCCAGATGCCCCACAAAATGTAATGATCCAATCCAGCCAAACCATTACTACATACAGGACTCAAAATAAAACCACTAGGCTAGCCTATAGAACCACCTAACGATCCCTGGATGGATCGTAATCGGGGTCAGACTCATCATCAGGTTCTTCACCTGAATCAAAACTACTCATAGATGCCTCTGATTCGGCACCATCGACCTCCTGTTGAATCTGTGGCTCAGGCTCCTCCCCTAGTCCCATCATCAACTCATCCGCCTCTTGTTCCCCTTGCGGGTCTATCCCCATCTCATCACTATCTTGATCCTCCTCGGGATCCTCCTCCTCTGGATCGTCCTCATCGCCCTGGTGGTTCTCATCCTCAGAGCTAATCACCACCACTTCTGGGGTGCTAGGGATATCTATTACCACGTAAGCCTCCCCAGGGCTATCGGGCATCAGTGGGGTGGCTGGTGCGGGTGGAATGGGTGGCCCCTGTGCTGGTGCTGGCGGGGAGGGTGGCCCCTGTGCTGGTACCGGGGCTACAGGTGGAGGGTGGACCTGATATAGGGGGAAAACATGTTGAAGAGTTTCCATAGTCAGTCCCCTCAATTCGAACTCCTCTCTTAATAACAGTTCCGTAGTGAGAGTCATCCACGCTCCCTGGGCCTGAAACCTAGGCCCGTCCAAGCCTGGGTTCCCTGTCATCATAAAGTTCTGGTAACGCTGCCTAAATTCCACCCACGGGCCAACCAGAGGTAAGGACTCAAGCAGTCTCTGGGCACGGACGGTAATACTGTGAAACTCAGAATAAGGGTCCTGTGCATGTCCTTCCATACTCATGTGTAGCAAGGCAATATGAGCTATCATAGAGCCCCCCGGTAGCATATTAACCCCATAAGGGTCCATCTAACAAAAGAAAAACACATATGTAAGAGGTATGCACATCCATAAACAAAAAGCTTACAAATGAAAGCAACTGACAGTCTAATATCGATATTACGCTCTTAATATCAATATCATTCTAGCAATAGACTATAGATCAATATCATTCTAGCAATAGACTATAGATAGCCTCCCCATCACTACACCATTCGAATACTCACCCTAGAGGTTCTCACTCTACTTTCCTCAAGAAAATGTAAACCTGGGCTCTGATACCAAATCTGTAACACCCCAAGTATACATGATCCATTTCCTGTTTCCATCTGCTTAAGAATACCAATAAGATACAATGACTCAATGAACGGGCGTTACCGCCGTCCATGAAGGACAAGGCTTGCATTAAACATGAAGATTTATCTTAATCCAAAGGTTACCCCATAATAGGGTATACACCATCATAACACCCAAACCATTCAATTGTATACATAACATCCCAAGAATAACACAACCTTACATAACTCGGTTTGGAAATACAGTCGCAGCATCAAAATACATAAGTTAACTTAAAATACATTAGGCACTCCAAAATACATCACAATATGCCACGATAGCATCTTGGCTCTCCCACACCGTCCACTACATGAAGGGTTCTGTCTCATTTATCACCTCCGGCCTCCCTGCCCGCCTCAGGGCGGTTCACTGAACATTTGCCTAAAACAAAACATAAAAATATTTCGAACTGTGAGCCAAAGCTCAGTACATATATCCCTGTACTGTTAAAGGTTCATTGAAAAGTAATTTAGGGCCCACTTGCAATTCATTTTAAGTGAAAATAGGGAATGAGATGTATATAAAACTGTATTGCGGATTATTATCTGCTAGTGCACCCCTTTAGTAACTGTTACGATCTGTGAATAGGTGTACACCTGCCAAGCCGACCGAGGGACCTGGCCTGAAGCCGCGCGGGTAACTGAGGGCAATGCCCTGTAACTGATAACTGACGGGGTCACCAATTATGTGATGAAACACTGATTAAAATGATTCATTGATGCTGCTTATCAAAATATTATGATTTTGATAAATGCATGCTGAGTACTAAAGATACAGGCAATAAACGTACCTGGAAGTTTTAAATGTTAATGCACAGAGGAATGAGATATACAAAAGTGAAGAAAATGGAAGCTTAGGCCTTGATTCTGCTCAAAAAGTCCATTACAGGAACATGAGGTTAGAAACGATCATGTTTTCATAACTGATAATTTTAAATAAAATTGGCTTATGAAGAGCTGTTACACAACGGTTCATGAGTAACCAAAAAGACATTGATGTAAACTAAAAAAATGAGAAGTGAGACATGGTAGCTAATTTAGAACATTTGGTCTTCAAAGGAGGGTATGGGAAGAATAACCCATAACTCAGCGTCCCGACCTCCAAATAGGACGTAAGACCCCAATATAAATAGCTTAGGAAGGCCTCTAAAACTTTCACCAAGGACTCAAAACATGACTCCCATGCTAGGTTTCCTAAAAAGGGGTTAGAACACTAACATGTCAGTTTTAAACCCATCCTGCACAGGTTCGGTAAAATGACCATAACTTTTTCCACAGACCTCGGATTGATGCGATTCAAGAGTCATTTTGAAGCTAACACACTGACCTATCTCCCCACCAAAAATCAGAATTTTTGGATTGGCCGATCATTACCAGTTTCCTTTCAAAGCCTGCCCTGTTTTTCTGAAAATTCCAGCAGCACTGCTTTAGTGTTTTCCTTCATGTTTTTCACCAATCCTCAACTCAAACTCCTTTTTAAGAGTGTGTAAATACACTTTGGTACATCCCAACCTCATACAAAAACACCATACATAATTTCTTTTCATATTCATATCAAATAAAGCTCCCTTTTTAGTCACATATACTCACACACCACACATTTAGCATTAGTTGGTCCAAATCATGCATTTTGAACAAAACCCTAGCTTTGGGTTAACTTGAACTCACTTCCATCTTTTCCCAAACACCATAAACACCACAAGAAACTTCAATATATTAAAACATAAGCCAAAACAAGGATAAAACAAGCAATAAACCTCACTTGAACAAGTGACTTGCATGAACAAGATGAAACCCTAACCCTAACTTCATCTCTACCTTAATCCATCAACAAGGAGGTTCTTAAAACCTCAAAAACAGCATGATCCATCACTAAAACAACCATAATAAGAACCAAAAATCAACAAGATCAAGAATCAAAACACAAATCAACATAGGGGTCAAAAGAACACTTACTTTGTGCTTGAGAAAGTTGCTAGAAATGATGCTTGATGTCTATGAAAGTGAAAGGGATGTTTGGGGGTGGTGAGTAGGGATGTTTGGTGGGTTTTTTTGGTGGTTGAAGGTGGCTGAAATGGTGATGGTTTCTCTGTTGTTGCCGTGTAGAGAGAGGAGGAGAGGGAAGAGAGAGAAGCTCACAAAAAGGCTTGGTTAAAAATGAACCAAAATGAAAAAATTTTACAATTTATATTTCAATTTACTTGGCTGAAAATTGAAAGAGAAAAGTCAAGAAAAGCATGCTTGATTAAGGCTTAATTAAGTGAGATTAGCTAAACAAATGAGGTTCAAGACTTGTTGCATCGCAAACGGCCCTAAATGGGCTCGGTTTTGAGAAAGAACTGAAACCGAGTGCGTTTGTGAAATTTTTTTTTTTTTTTTAAAGTTTGCGATTGACCTAAAGATAATTAAATCACTTAATTCATAAATATCAAGGTCTAATTTCGATGATTTTACAAAACAAAACTCGAATTGCAAGGTGAGGCCCATTAGATTTCCCACTTGAAATAACAAAGGAAACAATGATTTAAATGCGACGAAATTAATCACATAGATTAATGAAAAGAATAAATATAATATAGGGTTGGACTATTACACGTTAGGGGCTGTTTGTGAGGCAGCAACAACGTGAGGTAGGGATGGGATTTAGAATCAAGGGATTCTAAATGGGAAAAGGAAAAGAAAGAAACACCAAAGAACACCAAGGGGAATCACACGGGTTTGTGAGGTCCGAATGAACACTTTAAGCAATTCAAGTTGTTTCAAAGGGTTTGGATAGTCTAAACTCTTACTTAGATACAGAAACACCACTAAGTTTGAGTTTAGGGCCCTTAACCTCAATTAGGATATAGAAACACCACCTAATTGAGAGTTAAGACTTACTTGATCACCACTTAGTTCGGCCTAAACTAAGATAAGCAAGTGAAGGGTTTAAATGTGCCTAAGCACGAAAGCACAAATGCTCTCAAAGGTTTTTGATTCAAAATCTGATTCAAGTATATGGTACACAATGAACAACTAAGGCTCTTATATAGCCTTCAAAATACACAAAAGGAGCTTTCCTTCTAAGCTAATAAAGTCATTAAGCTAACCTAAGCTAATTAGTACACGGTTAGAGCTTACACAAGTATAAGCTGAAAGTTTAAGCTATAAAATACAAGTTTACCTTCTTAAAACCCTTTCCTAAGCATTAAGGAACCTTGATGACTCAATTTCCTCTCTAGGGACGTAACCTGCTCACGGCAGCCACCTTGAAAAAGCTGAGAAATGCAAAGTTGCCATGTGTTGCTTGAGTGGCCAGTTCATAGCTTGCAAAATGGAGGTTTCTTCTTACTCCACGTGTTTCACTCCTATGTGGCTAGGTGGCAGCTTACCAAGAAGCTCAAAATGGCCAAGTAGGAAAGCACACACCTCTAGCAAACCCATCCAGGAGGGAAAACCACCTAGCTAAGCAACCGGGTGTCTAGGTGCCTGTTTCTGCCCGGTATTGTTCTTCCTAGTTGACACCTCAAATGTTGAGTAATCTAAGCTTTCCTTAAATGGAAGGAAACCTTAAGATGTCTAGAATACCCTTCTTTTTGAATCAAGGCATTTGGACGTCATTTGCACCTTGAAATAGGCTGAATACCCAAACCGTGCAGAATTGGATCCAAAACAGCATAGGACTGAAAATGAGCTTCGTTCACTGACCAATTGAACTCCAAATCTGGTAATTCCAATTGGACATGAAAGCTAAGATCTTAATCAGGGATGCAAAAATTGGACACTTAAACCTCATGGAAGATTAAGAAATGTAATCACCAAAACCGGGTAAAATCTGGATGTAAACTGTCTTCAGGGCAGTTTGACTTAAACATAGGTTTTGGATGACAAATGAACTCCAATGAGGCTGAAACTTGATTTTCTGGAAATCTGACTTCATGAACTTTAATCTCAATGCAAAATATTGGACTTAAATTTTAAAGAAGTTTAAGTAATTAACCTCTTAAAACTGGGTTTGCTGCTGGAAGCAAACTATGACCTGCTGTTTTAGGTCTTTAAACAAAATAAGGATGATTTATTCATCCTTTAAACACCAAAATGAAATTACCTAATTGATTTGCTTCTTTTAAATCGAGGGGCATGGAGGGATTTCCATCATTCTCCCCTTGTTGAAAAAGATTTGTCCACAAATTTGATTAAGTAATTACCTTCCCGACTTGAGTCAAGTTTAGCTGAAATAAAATCAGCCAATCAAATAAGCCTCTATTGAACTTAGAGACTCTTTTCTTTACTTTTCCCTTGATGATTGGAATGGTGAATTTAGAGGACTCACGGAACTTGCTTTGAACCACTTCTTCATATGCTCTTAAGTCAGAATTAGGAGCTGGTAGTAATGGTTCTGAAATTGAATGACAGAAGTTTTGATTGAGTGTTTGGGATATGGGTGGAGTGGGGAAAAAGGTTGGTGGTGCACCAAAGGTCATGAAAAGAATACTTCGATTCTCTTTGCCTTTTGGTGGGTGGTAAGTGTCTAAGGTGAGCATTTCACCTTCATCTGCCTCAATCTCCATCTCCTCAAGATCATCTTCTTCATCCTCTTTCTTTTCCTCTTCTATTTCGACCTCCTCAGTTGCCTTCCATTCAGCCAAGGTAACATACCTTTGGTTTGTACAATCTAATGCTAAGTGACCAAAGCCTTGGCACTTAAAACACCTTAGGATGTTTTTAGGAGGGGCTTTGGTGTGAGTTGTGGGGTAGGCCTTTTTGTGGAGTTTGGTTTTTTTTGTGGAGAAGGGGAATGTAATACCCCCAGATTTCTAATTCTTTATTTACTACTGATTTAACCTGAATGGCAGCAGAAACTCCTAATGGGGTGTTATCGCCGTATTTCCTTCTTGGAAATACCAGGCTGGATATCATAACTGACATTTAAAACAAAGTCTTTACAAATCAAGCCCACCATACATGGGTCCAAGAATTTCAACACAAAACTTGAACATCATAATTAAACCAACTAGATTCTATTACAACTTCTAAAATCCTTTTTAAGTACAACCAGCATTCAAGCCTCGCTCTACTCTCCTGTCTCCAGTCCCAAGTACAGCTAGATCACCTGAAAACAAAACATTTTATAATAGTGAGATAAACTCAGTAACATTCACCCCCAACAGTCAAAGACACGTACGAAATTCATTTTTGAAAACATTTTAGGGAAAGGGGGAAACAACAACACGTTTTCAAGGTGCACAACCCATTATCACCATCTTCCTTAAACAAAAGTCAAGTTCAGAATCACACTTCCATAGTTCCATTCAAAATGTTCAGTTTCAGTTAAGTCATGGGTGAGCGACCCCAGTGGGTCTCACGGCCTGCGCTCTAACATAGCGCAGCCGTTCAACTCTTTCCTGGCCTACCGCTCCTCAGACAGTTACCGCTTAACTTTCCTGGCCTACCACCATCATGGGTGGTTACCGATAACTTGGCCCACGCCTCGGCTGAGTACGTGGCCGCTCACATGCATGCACCTATTATCCGGGGAAGGCTATGCCCTTCAATCAGTTCCAGTCGATTCAACTCACCCTATTTGGTTCCTTTTAGTTAGTGGATACCAACTTGACACATTCAGTTTTGTTCAGATTTAAATACTTTTCCCAACAAAAATCAGAATGCAGAAACAGCACTTCAATTACAATCACAGTAAGTTTCAACTTTTACAACAGTAAGTTTCAACTTTTACAATATGGAGATTTCCAACTTCCAAAACAAACACAGCATTCGGTTCCCATCAAGGAACCATCCATAAGTTTCACACCAATATTCATCCCATTGGAAAGGAATGCCAAGGAATCAATACAAGAACTCCTAAAACTTTCATGATTTCAGTAACACAGGGGAAAGGTTAGGGCATGACTGTTACCTGGGTACCGTATAATTTACGGGCTCGGTTACTTTAATGAGGGTTCACTGTTCTGCACCTGGGCCCACAAACAGCCCATAGTAAGTCCACATTCAGTGTGGGGCACCCCTGGGCCTCCCCTAAATTTAAAAAAGGTTTTCTAGATCTTAATTCATCTAACCCTATCCGGGGTAAAGGTTCGACTGGCCAGTTATGGGTCCAACTTCCAAAAATTATAACTCTAGTTTTTGATATCCGATTGCCGTGTTCTAGGTCAGTCTGGAAGCCTTACAATGTCCTTTGTCTTTTCTATGTTTAGAGCTTGGCTCGGTTCTACCCCGAACCTAGTCAAATCTTTGTTTCTTCTGGCAATGCCAAAGACTGTCTTCCCCAGGACAGTCCCGGAAAATTTTATCAAAACTCGGCTTACGCTACTCCAAATGAGCCAATTCAAAAACAAAATTATTTGTCACATCCAGATGCTCCCACTTAGTAATTTTTACAATTTTTGGCCACCAGTACTAGCCTAGGGAATTTTTCTAACTTGAAGGCGAAACAGTCCAGATTCTGCTTCCCCAGATTTTACCCAGATTTTTACTCCCAAATTTCCATCCTCATAACTTTTCCTTCCGACTTCTAAAAATTATGTTCTTACCCAATCCAGAAAGATAATCGTGTTTACTAAAACTTTCATGTTCAGAACTTCCACAAATTCACAGCATAACCAAGTCTAAAAATTCAAAAACCGCACCCTATGCCTGCAGTTTTCAGATTTGACAGGGCTCGGTATTTTGGCCATGACTCTCTCAATTTAACTCCAATTCATCCAATTCAAAAACCCACGTAATCTACACATCTTAATCTAACTACTATAAAAAGTTCATAATTTTTGGACAACCAAAATAATTATCTGGAAATTTCAATTTTGCATCAAAATCAGTATGAATTCTGTCCAGATTATTCGACTTCTTTTTGCATGGTTTTCGCTCATTTCGGGTTGCCCAAAAATACGCCCTTACCCATTAGACATGCTTAAACCCTCGTCCAGACCTAATTATGCCAAAAGAATCCACCTTTACCATTAAATACCAAAATAACATTAAAAAAATATTATTACTAGTACCTTTGATCGACGCCGGATCTAAATTGAAGGAAACTCCTTCGTTCAAATTCAATGCCGAGAGTGCTGAGAAAATAGTAAAGGTTATGTCAAAATCTTTGTTTACGATGGTCATAAAATTCACAAGAATAAAAGGGATTAAAAAGAAAAACAACAGAGATGAAAGAAAATGATGATTTCTTTTGGATGCATGGGGTGTATGAACCCATTCATCATCTTGATTTTCTTACCAAAAACACGAGGAACGGCCGGTGGGGTGGCGGCACTAGGGTGGCCGGACGGTGGTCGGCGACGGTGTAAAGGTAGAGAGAGAGAGAGAGAGAGAGAGAGAGAGAGAACGTGAGGGGGAAAAGTGGGGGAATGGGTGGTTAGGATTCTAGGTTAAAAAGAAAAGAAAAGAGGGGAAAAACAACTTTCAAACTCTTTTTTTTTTTTTTTTACAAAAGTGGCGGCAGCAAGGGGGATGGTTAGGGTTTGGATTTTTTTTTTGTGGATAATAAAATAGTAGGATAATGATAAAATGATAATAAGATGATAATAATATTAATAATATTAATAAAATAGTAGAATTTGCATACGTCGAAACAGATAAAATGATAATAAAACGATAATATTAATAGTAGAGTGATAATAATATTCATAATATAATAATAAAATAATAACAATGACATTAGGAGTTTTACAAAATCGGAAAGGAAAATTTTGGAAACTTTAATACTTCCCAAAATATATCAAGAACTTTATTAAAAGAATTTCACGAGGGTTAATTGACACTGACTTGGGTTGACTTGGCCTAGGTCGGTCCAACTGGACAAGAATTCCAAATCGAATTTCCAGGGTTTTACATACTACCCCACTTAAGAAAAGTTTCGTCCTCGAAACTTCATTATGCCGCGACACATCACCAATACATCCTTAATTCCTGAGGTCTTACATGCTACCCCACTTAGGAGGTTTCGTCCACGAAACTGATACATACCTGACTATGGAAAAAGGTGGGGATATTTGCCTCGCATCTCCTGTTCCAGCTCCCAAGTGGCTTCCGACGACTCATGGTTGGCCCAAAGGACCTTTACTAAGGGCACCGTCTTTTTTCGAAGATGCTTTTCCCGCCGGTCTAGGATCTGTATGGGTTGTTCCTCATATGATAAATTTTCTTGGAGCTGTGTAGGATCAGGTTCGATGACGTGCGAGGGATCTGGAATGTACTTCCGCAATTGCGACACATGGAACACATTATGTATTTTCTGAAGCTCAGCCGGCAGCTCTAGTCGGTAAGCCACCTCCCCGATTCGTTGTATGACCGAATACGGCCCGATGTACCTCGGGTTAAGCTTTCCTGCCTTTCCAAACCTCGCGACTCCCTTAATTGGGGAAACGCGAATAAATACCTGGTCTCCTACCTGGAACTCAAGGGGTCTACGCCTCCGTTCCGCATAACTCTTCTGGTGGCTCTGGGCGGCTTTCATTCGTTCCTGAATCACTCTTATCTTGTCTGTGGTGGCCTGGATTAACTCTGGCCCGATGGTCAAGGCCTCATCGATCTCTTGCCAACAAAGTGGAGTCCTACATTTTCTCCCATATATTGCCTCGTACGGGGCCATGCCAATACTCGCGTGGTAGCTATTGTTGTAAGAAAACTCAATTAGTGCCAGTTGTTCGTCCCACGCGCTCTTAGAGTCCAGGGCGCAAGCCCGCAACAAATCTTCCAAGATTTGGATAGTATGCTCGGTCTGCCCGTCAGTTGCAGGGTGCAAGGCAGTACTAAAATGTAACAACGTTTCGAACACTTCCTGCAGCTTCTGCCAAAATCCTGATTGGAATCGGGTATCTCGATCCGACACTATGGAGCTGGGTACTCCGTGTAGCCGTACTATCTTCTCGAGGTAGGCTCGAGCTAACTGATCTAGGGTCCACGTGTTCCTCATGGCTATAAAATGTGCCGACTTCGTAAGCCGGTCCACTATAACCCAAATCGCATTGTGCTTTCTTTGGGTCAATGGTAACCCCATGACAAAATCCATAGACACAGAGTCCCATTTCCACTCAGGGACATCCAATGGCTGTAAGAGTCCCGCCGGTCTTTGGTGCTCTATTTTCACTCACTAGCTGGTCTGACACTTCGCCATATAATCAGCCACTTCTTGTTTCATATTACTCCACCAGAACGTTTGTTTTAGATCCTTATACAACTTATTTCCCCCAGGGTGTACCGAATGCGGAGTATTATGTCCCTCATTTAGGATCTTCTTCTTGAGTGCCTCTACAGCTGGAACACACACATGATTATGAAATCGTATGGTCCCATCCTCGTGGATTACGAATCCGGGCACTTATCCCACTAATATCTCTTCTCTTATCCGCTCTAGTTGAGGGTCTGTGGTTTGGGCTAGTCGGATTTCCTCTATGAGAGTCGGTTGGGCCTCCAGGGTGCAAAGCATAGGTCTAGCCTCTGGCGTAATCACATTAAGTTCTAGCTTTCTAAATTCTCGACATAGCTCCTCTGGAAGCGCCATTACACAACTCAGCATTGGGTATGGCCTGCGACTCAACGCATCCACTACTACATTGGCCTTTCCCAGGTGATACTGAAAATGGACGTTATAGTCCTTTAGGAACTCCAGCCACCTTGTCTGTCTCAGGTTCAGATCCTTTTGCGAGAAGAGATATTTCAAACTCTGGTGGTTGGTGAATACTTCGCAACGAACCCCGTATAGGTAATGTCTCCAGATTTTGAGAGCAAACACGACCGCGGCTAACTCCAGGTCGTGAGTCGGATAGTTCCGCTTATGTATGTTCAGCTGTCGTGAAGCATACGCTATCACTCATCCATCTTGCATTAACACACACCCCAACCCATTCCTAGAAGCATCACTATACACCACGAAGTCCTGCTCCGCAGTAGGTAGAGCCAATATTGGTGCACTCATAAGTCTCTTCTTAAGCTCCTGGAAGGCTCCTTCACATCTTTCCGTCCACTCATACTTGGTGACCTTTCTGGTCAGATTAGTAAGCGGGGTGGCAATTTTCGAAAAGTCTTGGACAAATCGGCGGTAATATCCCGCCAAACCCAAGGAACTCCTTACTTCTGTCGGGTTTTTAGGTCTAGGCCAATTTGCCACTACCTCAATCTTTTGTGGGTACACCGAGACTCCCTTACTGGACACTACGTGTCCTAGAAAAGCTACCTTCTCCAACCAAAATTCACATTTTGAGAACTTAGCATATAACTCATTCCTCCTTAACACATCCAGGGCTACCCGTAAGTGGTGGGTGTGTTCATCTGGGGTTCTCGAGTAAATCAAGATATCGTCAATGAAAACCACCACGAACCTATCCAAATAGGGCTTAAAGACCCTGTTCATCAGGTCCATAAATGCCACTGGGGCATTAGTGAGACCAAAGGGCATCACTATGAATTCATAGTGGCCGTATCGCGTACGAAAAGCGGTTTTGGGTATGTCCCCATCCTTGATTCGGAGTTGATGGTACCCCGAACGGAGGTCTATCTTGGAAAAGGTTCCTGCGCCTCGCAGTTGGTCGAATAAATCGTCTATTCTGGGTAGGGGATAACGGTTCTTCACCGTTATCTTATTCAATTCCCGGTAGTCAATACACAACCTTAGCTTCCCATCCTTCTTCTTTACAAATAAGACCGGGGCTCCCCATGGAGATGTGCTAGGTCGGATATAGCCTTTCTCTAAGAGTTCTTCCAACTGGGTCTTCAATTCCTTAAGTTCAGCTGGTGCCATCCGGTAGAGTGCCTTAGAAACGGGGGTGGCTCTATGGGTGAGGTCGATAGAGAACTCCACCTCCCTAAGAGGTGGCATGCCAAGGATTTCATCGGAAAACGCATCTGGGAATTCTCTCACTACAGGGATGTCCTCCAAGGAGGGCTTGGCATCCTCAGTATTCACCGCATGACACAGAAATCCCTCACATCCTTTACCCAACAACTTACGAGCTTTCATCGCTGATACTAATTTCACTCCCATTCTAGGACTCTGACCCCTATGCACTATGTTCTCCCCGTTGGGCCCTTTCAGAGAAACTTTTTGTTTCGAGCAGTCTATCTGAGCCTGGTACTTAGCCAACCAGTCCATCCCCAAAATAACCCCAAAATCAGTTAACTCAAACTTATATAGATCCGCTAGGAATTCACATTTATACATTCTAAGGGGACATCCCTCGTATAGTTCCTCACACGACATAGTCTTCCCATCCAGGAGAGTTACAGATAGTAATGAAGATCTACGAGTGGGGGTGAGCCCTAATGTCTCAACCAGCCTAACAGAAATAAACGAGTGCGTGGCACCTGAATCAAACAACACATCTACTAGTTGAGTTAGGAGAGAGAAAGCACCCGTCACAAAATTAGGAGCATCTTCCGCTTCCTCCTTTCGCATCACGTACACTCGGCGCCCGTTGTTCCGGGGTGGTTGGTTGGAGGGTTGGGACTGAGCTGACTGGGGTGCACGACTCTGCTGGTTGGAGTAGGCCGTCTGCCCTCCCCTACTTTGGTACGAGGATTGGGGCCGCTGCCCATACTCTTGGTTTTGCCTCTGTCCCTGACTCTGTCCTTGTCCTTACCCGGGAGGCGGTGGAGGAAGCGGCCAATCTTGCACTTGGTGTTGATGGCTTCCACAGCGGAAGCATCTCTTCACTGTTCGACACTCCCTGGCGAAATGTCCTGGCTTCCCGCAAGCGTTGCAGGTTACCTTGGGTCGTATGTTGGGATACTGGTCCTCTCGATTGAAACTGCCAGAGTGCTGTCCCCCAGCGGGTCTACGGTTCTACTCCTGCGTCTGGAAGGTTCCCCGATTATCTCCCTTCCTCTTGGTACCCCTCTGCTCATTGAAGTATTGACTGCGCTCCTTCATTGCTCTTTCTACGTTGATCGCAGTGTCGTACAACCTAACGTAAGAGGCATACTGCCGCACTGACATACGTTCTTTGATAGTTGGGTTAAGTCCGACCTCAAACCTATTCATCTTCAGCCTCTCATCAGCTACGAAGGCTGGGGCGAAACGTGACAACTCCATGAATTTGGAGGCGTACTCGAGAACGCTCATGCTCCCCTGCTGTAATTGCATGAATTCATTCTCCTTAGCCTTCTGGAGGGAGGTGGGGTAGAAATGGTCTTGATCATCTCCTTAAACTTACCCCACCCAAACCCAGGCTCGTGTTGTCTTTCCCGTACTGTAGCCCACCAAAGGTCGGCTTTATCCTTTAGGTAGAATACCGCAAATCCTACCTTCCACTCCTCAGGGCACTGGAGTACATCAAACAACTTCTCCATCCCCCAAATCCAGTCTTCGAAAGTTTTGGGGTCAGGGGTACCATCGTAAACGGGTGGGTGGTGACTTGCAAATCTCTTGAACATATGTGAGTTATCCTCTTCTGCCCTTTTCTCCCTAACCTCCGTTAACCTATGGATTTGTTCATTCTGGAGCTGCAGTTGCTCCCCTTGCTTCTGCAGCATCTCTAGCAGTAACAAGTTGGTGAGTTCGACTCCCGTGGGTGGATTTGTTTCATCGATCTGGCTACGAGACCCATTCCCGTTCCGGGGGCACAGGGCCTCCAATCACTCCCTAAGGGCTGCCATAGGTATGTCCTGGGTTGTAGGGACCCTCGTCACCGGGTGGGGCCCTGTCTGAGACTCTTCATTATGGTTGTTGGTGTTGTTTCCTGCCATCCTGGTCGAGAAAAATAATTCGTGTTCAGTTCCTTCCCTAATAGTTCACATCCTATAACTCACTGGGTTCCAGGAACATAAAGCATGCCAGTGCATATTACCACAACTTTCTTACAGATTCATTCACAATACGAACTACCACATTCAGGTGGTGCATCCATTACATCACAAACTCAGAAGGTTTATATCATACAGGCACACAGATATATCATCCACATGTTTCACATATTTCATAACAAGGTGCATAAATATTTTCAAATAATCCAAGAACACTTTTATTGCATAAATTCTCAGTTTCACAAGGGTTCCTATTAGCCCCTTTTTTTACAGCACAACTTTTAACTCAAATAGCCACAATGGCTAGTAACAATTTAAAGAAAATTACTACTAATACTTCCCTAAAAAGAAATAAAACAACTTCCTAATGCTTCCAGCCTTTACTGACTGGGCATCCAGTGGACAAGTGCCTCTACACATCCGACCACATCTACCCCGCTCCCAGCGGGTCAACCCAGCCTCATTTGCTCTTAAGTCTTCCAAGTGGCTGGAGTGCTCATCCTGCACAACGTGATTCCCTTCTTCATCTCTCTGATCTCCCCCTAGGTCCTCACTGCCCATAAGTTGCCCTCGCTGGCCTCAGAATCTCCCTCAAGGTCTTCTTCAGGGTCTTCCTCAGGATATTCCTCAGGATCTTCCTCGGGGTCTTCTTCTTCCATGGGGTCTTCTTCTGGGTCTTCCTCTCCCATGGGGTCTCCCTCCTCATCAGTATCCTCCTCTACAGGTGGTGGCGAGTTGGCGTCCCCAGAGTCAGGGGTGGGGGGTTCGTCATAAGGACCTATGTCAATGAGGTAGTCCACTAGCTCATTTAGGTCGAAGTGCATAGGCTGCCACTTGCATAAACAACAATCCCCAGCAACCATAAATGCTCTCTCCTCAGGGTGAAGCTCATTGACTCTATAACGCCACAAGGGGTCTCCCCAAAGAGTTAAAAGGAAGAACAGGGCTTGGTTGTGGTCGAACCTCAAACAATCATCAGGAACCTCAGCTAGTCTTCCAAAAAGAAAAATCTCCACTCGCTCCAAGTGACTCTCAAAACTGGCCCCGGGAATCTTCTCCAACCTCCGGTGGCGACAAAGTCGTCCCATACACCCACAATGACGGGCCGCATTCATCCTAGACATTAGTAGTCCTAAATCAGATATATATATATATATATATATATATATATATATATATATATATATATATATATATATATGTATATATATATATATATAAATACAAAAAGGTAACAAATATATAAGTATATTCCCTTCCCAACCTACACTCACACTCCGAGCAGTCCTTATGTCTACCTGTTTTAGGGTTATTAACTAATATTATTCCCTTTATCCTTTAGGCGAGCCTTCAGGTCAGTTAACCTGGGCTCTGATACCACTTTGTAACACCCCCAGATTTCTAATTCTTTATTTACTACTGATTTAACCTGAATGGCAGCAGGAACTCCTAACGAGGGTGTTACCGCCGTATTCCCTTCTTGGAAATACCAGGCTGGATATCATAACTGACATTTAAAAACAAAGTCTTTACGAAACGAAGCCCACCATACATGGGTCCAAGAATTTTAACACAGAACTTGAACATCATAATTAAACCAACTAGATTCTATTACAACTTCTAAAATCCTTTTTAGGTACAACCAGCATTCGAGCCTCGCTCTACTCTCCTGTCCCCAGTCCCAAGAACAGCTAAATCACCTGAAAACAAAACATTTTATAATAGTGAGATAAACTCAGTAACATTCACCCCCAACAGTCAAAGACACGTACGAAATTCATTTTTGAAAACATTTTAGGGAAAGGGGGAAACAACAACACGTTTTCAAGGTACACAGCCCATTATCACCATCTTCCTTAAACAAAAATCAAGTTTAGAATCACACTTCCATAGTTCCATTCAAAATGTTCGGTTTCAGATAAGTCTTGGGTGAACGACCCCAGTGGGTCTCATGGCCTGCGCTCTAACTTAGCGCAGCCGTTCAACTCTTTCCTGGCCTACCGCTCCTCAGGTGGTTACCGCTTAACTTTCCTGGCCTACCACCATCATGGGTGGTTACCGATAACTTAGCCCACGCCTCGGCTGAGTACGTGGCCGCTCACATGCATGCACCTATTACCCGGGGAAGGCTATGGCCTTCAATCAGTTCCAGTCGATTCAACTCACCCTATTTGGTTCCTTTTAGTTAGTGGATACCAACTTGACACATTTAGTTTCGTTCAGATTTAAATACTTTTCCCAACAGAAATCAGAATGCAGAAACAGCACTTCAATTACAATCACAGTAAGTTTCAACTTTTACAACAGTAAGTTTCAACTTTTACAATGTGGAGATTTCCAACTTCCAGAACAAACACAGC
Organism: Carnegiea gigantea; assembly: GCA_029747015.1. Taxonomy (NCBI): domain Eukaryota; kingdom Viridiplantae; phylum Streptophyta; class Magnoliopsida; order Caryophyllales; family Cactaceae; genus Carnegiea; species Carnegiea gigantea. The sequence goes on along the minus strand of JAKOGI010000655.1, from coordinate 197,189 downwards.
ATTCGGTTCCCATCAAGGAACCATCCATAAGTTTCACACTAATATTCATCCCATTGGAAAAGAATGCCAAGGAATCGATACAAGAACTCCCAAAACTTTCGTGATTTCAGTAACACAGGGGAAAGGTTAGGACATGACTGTTACCTGGGTACCGCACAATTTACGGGCTCGGTTACTTTAATGAGGGTTTACTGTTTCGAACCTGAGCCCACAAATAGCCCATAGTCAGTCCACATTCAGTGTGGGGCACCCCTGGGCCTCTCCCAAATTTAAAAAGAGGTTTTCTAGATCTTAATTCATCCAACCCTATCTGGGGCAAAAGTTCGACTGGCCAGTTATGGGTCCAACTTCCAAAAATTATAACTCTAGTTCCTGATATCCGATTCCTATGTTCTAGGTCAGTCTGGAAGCCTTTTCTTTTCTATGTTTAGAGCTTGGCTCGGTTCTACCCCGAACCTAGTCAAATCTTTGTTTCTTCCGGCAATGCCAAAGACTGTCTTCCCCAGGACAGTCCCGGAAAATTTTATCAAAACTCAGGCTACGCTATTCCAAATGACCCAATTCTAAAACGACATTATGTGACACATCCAGATGCTCCTACTCAGTAAATTTCACAATTTTTGGCCATCAGTACTAGCCTAGGGAATTTTTCTAACTTGAAGGCGAAACAGTCCAGATTCTGCTTCCCCAGATTTTACCTAGATTTTTACTCCTAATTCCCATCCTCATAACTTTTCCTTTCGACTTCCAAAAATTATGTTCTTACCCAATCCAAAAATATAATTTTGTTTGCTAAAACTTTCATGTTCAGAACTTCCACAAATTCACAGCATAACCAAGTCTAAAAATTCAAAAACCGCACCCTATGCCTGCAGTTTTCAGATTTGATAGGGCTCGGTATGTTGGCTATAACTCTCTCAATTTAACTCCAATTCATCCAATTCAAAAACCCACGTAATCTACACATCTTAATCTAACTACTGGAAAAAGTTCATAATTTTTGGACAACCACATTAATTATCTGAAAATTTCAAAATTGCGTCAAAATTAGTATGAATTCTGTCAAGATTATTCGACTTCTTTTTGCACAGTTTTCGCCCATTTCGGGTTGCCCAAAAATACGCCCATACCCGTTAGACATGCTTAAACCCTCGCCCAGACCCAATCATGCCAAAAGAACCCACCTTTACTATTAAATACCAAAATAACATTAAAAAAACGCTGTTACTAGTACCTTTGATCGACGCCGGATCTAAATTGAAGGAAACTCCTTCGTTCAAATTCAATGCCGAGAGTGCTGAGAAAACAATAAAGGTTATGTCAAAATCTTCGTTTACGATGGTCATAGAATTCACAAGAATAAAAGGGATTAAAAAGAAAAACAACAGAGATGAAAGAAAAGTGATGATTTCTTTTGGATGCATGGGGTGTATGAACCCATACATCATCTTGATTTTCTTACCAAAAACACGAGGAACGGCCGGTGGGGTGGCGGCACTAGGGTGGCCGGACGGTGGTCGGCGACGGTGTAAAGGTAGAGAGAGAGAGAGAGAGAGAGAGAGAGAGAGAGAGAGAACGTGAGGGGGAAAAAGAGGGGGAATGGGTGGTTAGGATTCTAGGTTAAAAAGAAAAGAAAAGGGGGGAAAAACAACTTTCAAACTTTTTTTTTTAACAAAAGTGGCGGCAGCAAGGGGGTGGTTAGGGTTTGGATTTTTTTTTTGTGGATAATAAAATAGTAGGATAATGATAAAATGATAAAATGATAATAAGATGATAATAATATTAATAATATTAATAAAATAGTAGAATTTGCATACGTCGAAACAGATAAAATGATAATAAAATGATAATATTAATAGTAGAGTGATAATAATATTCATAATATAATAATAAAATAATAACAATGACATTAGGAGTTTTACAAAAATCGGAAAGGAAAATTTTAGAAACTTTAATACTTCCCAAAATATATCAAGAACTTTATTAAAAGAATTTCACGAGGGTTAATTGACACTAACTTGGGTTGACTTGGCCTAGGTCGGTCTAACTGGGCAAGAATTCCAAATCGAATTTTCAGGGTTTTACAGGGAAAGGGATGCCGTGGGTTTAGGGGCATAAGATGAGCTCCCCTTGTTTAAGGTGTGTTCATGTGGTGAGGGATTTGGGGTTTCATGCCGTGAGGGCGGTTTGCTCTTCTTTTGCTGCTCAACCTTGTGAGCTAGCACACATACTTCATCAAAAGAAGTGTAAGCTTGCAAATCAACAACATTAGCATACCTAGGATCAAGACCTCCCAAGTATCTAACAATTGTTTGTTCTTCTGGCTCTTGAATATCACACTCAATCACAAGCTTCTCAAATTCACGAGTGTATTCTTCTACACTCAAATTACCTTGGTTCAAATGGTGGAGTTGAGAGTAGCAATCCTGAACATAGGTAGAAGGAAGAAATCTAGCCTTGAGTTTTGATTTCATCTTCTCCCAAGTTTTGATTTTGGACATCCTTCCTCTTACTCTTTTGGCACACAAGTTAGTCCACCAAAGAGAAGCATACTTATGAAGCCTTAAAGCAATCAGCTTCACCTTCTTGTCTTCTGGGATGTCCCTGTACTCAAAAACTCTTTCAACTGTGTGTAACCAATCTAAAAAATCTTCAGGATCAAGCTTGCCTTCAAATTCTCGAATTTCCACTTTGAAATCATTTGAAGTAGCTTCAATCTGTGGGTCTGGTCTTGTCATTCTTAAGGGTTCATCCTCACTAGATGAATCCAAAGTATGACTAGACACTTGTTTTTGCCTCCATGGTTCGGATTGGATAGGTTCTTCACACGCCTTTTGCTTTTGCTTGAGAAAGATACCTAGCTGTTTGCGTAGGTGCTCGTTTCGAGCTTGCAACTCTTGATTTGAACTCTTCAATTCTTGATTAGAAGAAGTAATCTCGTGATTACTCTTCAAAATAGCATCAAGTTTCTCTTCTAAACTCAAACTAGTACACATGGTGTAACCGATTTAAGAGTAGAACAGAATTGGACTTTGTGTTTGAGGAATGGATTTGGATTTGTGTTTTGGGGAGCTTGGGGACGAATACCAGGCCAAGGAGAAACTTGCTCTGATACCAAATATGATGTACCTGCCGAGGGTCTAAGCTAGTACTCAAATTAAGAGTGAAAACCTAAAACCAAGGAAGAATACAATCAAGGAAAAAACCAAGGAAAGTGGCACGTTAGGGGCTGTTTGTGAGGCAGCAGCAACGTGAGGTAGGGATGGGATTTAGAATCAAGGGATTCTAAATGGGAAAAGGAAAAGAAGGAAACACCAAAGAACACCAAGGGGAATCACACGGGTTATGAGGTCCGAATAAACACCTTAAGCAATTCAAGTTGTTTCAAAGGGTTTGGATAGTCTAAACTCTTACTTAGATACAGAAACACCACTAAATTTGAGTTTAAGGCCCTTAACCTCAATTAGGATACAGAAACACCACCTAATTAAGAGTTAAGACTTACTTGATCACCACTTAGTTCGGCCTAAACTAAGGTAAGCAAGTGAAGTGTTTAAATGTGCCTAAGCACGAAAGCACAAAAGCTCTCAAAGGTTTTTGATTCAAAATCTGATTCAAGTATATGTTACACAATGAACAACTAAGGCTCTTATATAGCCTTCAAAATACACAAAAGGAGCTTTCCTTCTAAGTTAATAAAGTCATTAATCTAACCTAAGCTATTTAGTACACGGTTAGAGCTTAAACAAGTATAAGCTGAAAGTTTAAGCTATAAAATACAAGTTTGCCTTCTTAAAACCCTTTCCTAAGCATTAAGGAACCTTGATGACTCAATTTCCTCTCTAGGGAGGTAACCTCCTCATGGCAGCCACCTTGAAGAAGCTGAGAAATGCAAAGTTGCCATGTGTTGCTTGAGTGGCCGGTTCATTGCTTGCAAAATGGAGGTTTCTTCTTGCTCCACGTGTCTCACTCCTATGTGGCTAGGTGGCAACTTACCAAGCAGCTCAAAATGACCAAGTAGGCAAGCACACACCTCTAGCAAACCCATCTAGGAGGGAAAACCACCTAGCTGAGCAACCGGGTGTCTAGGTGCCTGTTTCTGCCCGGTGTTGTTCTTCCTGGTTGACACCTCAAATGTTGAGTAATCTAAGCTTTCCTTACATGGAAGGAAACCTTAAAATGTCTACAATACCCTCCTTTTTAAATCAAGGTATTTAGACGTCATTTGCACCTTGAAATAGGCTGAATACCCAAACCATGCAGAATTGGATCCAAAACAGCATAGGACTGAAAATGAGCTTTGTTCACTGACCAATTGAACTCCAAATCTAGTAATTCTAATTGGACATGAAAGCTAAGATCTTAATATTTTCAGGGATGCAAAAATTAGGCATTAAACCTCATGGAAGCTTAAGAAATGTAATCACCACAACTGGGTAAAATCTGGATGTAAACTGTCTTCAGGGCGGTTTGACTTAAACATGGGTTTTGGATGACAAATGAACTCCAATGAGGCTGAAACTTGATTTTCTAGAAAGCTGACTTCATGAACTTTAATCTTAATGCAAAATATTGGACTCAAACTTTAAAGAAGTTTAAGTAATTAACCTCTCAAAACCGGGTTTGCTACTGGAAGCAAACCATGACCTGCTGTTTTAGGTCTTGAAACAAAATAAGGATGATTTATTCATCCTTTAAACACCAAAATGAAATTACCTAGTTGATTTGCTTCTTTTAAATCAAGGGGCATGGAGGGATTTCCATCATAGTTGCTAGCCAAATCTTTAAGATATTCGTTAGGCACCTAACTTAGTTAATTTTAGTTATTTTAGTTGACTTTATTTATTTATTTATTTATTTACTTATTTGTTTATTTACTTGTTTATTAGTGCGTTAAGTATTACTAGTTTTGTTTGCTTATTTATGTAACTTGAAATTCAATATCTTAAGTACTAGTGTTCTTCAAGTTGCCTTTTGGTAGCCTTGTAGTATTACAAGTATTGTGTGCTTTGCATTGCATGACTGAAATCTTGTTCTCTAGGGCATGCATAGTTTCTAATAATTGTTGTTGTTGTTGTTGTTGTTGTTGTTGTTGTTGTTGTTGTTGTTGTTGTTACTATTATTATTGTCCTTTTTGCCATCATCTTTGTGACATTAGTGCACTATTTTCTTTAATTACTTGATCATTATTTGCACTACCATATTAGATTAGTTTAGTATTGTAGTTTTTAACTTGCTTTAGTGTTCTTTACTTTTTATGCATTCACCTAGCCTTACTTAGTGGCTTTTCACTTGAACGATGTAGGATTTGTAGCATGTCCTTTGAGGGGGAAATGGGCTAGAAAGAGAAAAAAAGGTTGATCGGCCACACTCTAGGAATTGAACACTTAGGGGAAACTTAATAGAATAGTTAATATTTTGAATAGATGTAAGGTTTAGAGACGCTTGTATTGGGTAGGGGCTGAGGTGTTAGAGATTGATGCGTACAAGTTATGGTATTCAGGCTATATCAAAGTTAGAAATGAAGTAGGTATTGTTGTTGATAAAGAGTTAATTGATCAGCTCGTAGAGGTAAATCACAAAAGTGAACATGTTATGTTAAGTTAATGTTATGTTCGAAGGTATGGCATGTGGTTGGTGTCTATACTCCCTCACTAGGCTTAGAGGAAGAGATTAAGAAGTATTTTAGATTGTTCCATCGCGTATAGGCTAATGGGCTCAAACTCACATTTCAAAAAGAAGGAAGAGCATTTGGTGACATTTAAGAGTAGTATTGCAAAGATACAAATTGACTATTTTTTACTTACATTAACTAATAGAACAATGTATAAGGATTGTAAAGTGATACCAAGTGAATGTCTAGTGAAAAAGCACTCACTTTAGGTATGGATTTAGAAATCAAGAGATGGAAAAGGAAGAGAAGTAATACCCACAATCCTAGAGTTAATGATGGAATCTAACAAGTGATAATGTTGCTAAATTGTCCAAATGATCAAAGTAAAAGGGTCCTAAAAAAAGAGGGGTATGCAAATAAAATATGGTAGGCTACGACATAATGTTTTTGGGGTATAGCTAAAGAAGTCTTAAGAGTCTTGAGAGGGGGAGGTAGTAAAATTAAGGGAGCTCAGTGATGGAATAATGAAGTTAAGGAGAAAGTCAAGAAAAAATAGAAGGGCTACACCAATATAGGCGATACACATCTAATGCTGGAAAAAAGGCTAACAAGTTACGAGCATGTTCGTTTCAGCATTTGCCTAACCACAACTGCTTTCAGCTGCTCTCAACCACTTCTAACAACTTCCAACTACTAACTGCTAATCTCAATCACTTCTAATTGCTCTCAACCACTTCTAGTTACTCTTACCCACTCCTAATCACTCGCAACTGTTCACATTATATTAGAAACAATAATCCAGGTGTCTCTCAACTGCTCACAACTACTCTCAACTACTGATTGCTAATTAGAACCAGTCTCAACTACTCGCAATCGCTCCCAACTGTTTCTAATTGCTAACCGCTCATTGCAACTGCTAAAACGAACATGCCCTAAGTATAAGATAGTGTAACACCTTGAATTTTTAGTTATTCACTTTCAAATTACATGTGAGTGTATGACTTGTGGTCTATGGTGAAAAATTAGCCTTAACGAAAATTTGAAAACAATTAGAATTAAGTTTAGGTATCATAAAAGTCAAAGAAAGTCAAAGTTAAGGTCAAGTCAACCCAAAAAATGCTAGGGTTCTCATTTAATTATATGCAAAATTATTTGGATAAACATGAAACATTTTGATGGTAAAACTTATTGGATAATTATGAAATTATATAGCGAAGTTATCTTCATTGGTGTCACAATTTGATTGGTGAAAATTTTTTATAAATACGAACAATCCTATGTATATGACTAAGAAAAAAGAAAGAGTGGAAAATAAAAGAAACAAGAGAGCATTAGTTAGTTTGGCGCATCCACATGAAAGATAAAAGGAAAGCAAAAGTGTGTAAGAAGGATTAAGGTGACTAATACTTATCTTCTACTTTTAATCTAAAAATGATTAGAAAAAGACAATGGAAAATGAAGAAATAATACACACATATGTTACTTAAAGAATTAGAGAGTTAATCTTACTAACTTTGACACCCACCTTAAGGGTCTGCTCGTTTCAGCAGTGGCAATAAGTGGTTAGCAGTTGAGAGTAATTAAGAGTGGGCATGAGTAATTAAGAGTAGTTATGATTAGCAGTTAGAAGCAGTTGTGAGCAGTTGGAAGCAGTTGGAAGCAATCGAAGGCAGTTAGATTGGCATTTGCAAAATAACATGAGCAGTTGCAAGTGGTTGGGAATAGGTAAAAGTAATTGGAAATGGGTGAGAGCAGTTAGGAGTAGTTGAGATTAGCTTTTAGTGGTTGAAATCAGTTGAAAATGGTTGAGAGCAGTTGCAGTTAGACAAATGCTAACGAACAGACCCTAAGAATTTCATGTTTTTAATTATTTAAATGCTATGACTGAATCATAGATTTGCATGCTGCATGAGTATGAAATGTATTTTCTCTTTGCACGTGTTGTTGCATGAAAAATTGGCTTAAATTTGATTAACAAAGCAAAGATCATGAAATTTATGTGTTAATTTTTGAATTTAAGTATATTTTGTTGCATTGTTTGAATTTTGTGAAGTACTAATTGTGTAGAAAAATTTGAAAATTTTATGGTAGGTTACTAAGATTATTTGGAAAATTATTACAATTTTTTGTGAATTTTGATGAGTATATTTTAGGTTATGAATTTTTAAATAAAATCACTTGCTTTAGGAAAACATGGACTGATTATATCTTTATAAATTGTTAGCTGATTTGATGATTGATTTTAAAGCGCAGAAATAGTGACTTAATTGGAAAAGGTCTATTACACTTTAAGGTGTTATTGTAGGTGAGTTAAACCTAATTTGATGCATGTGTGTGACTACATGATGGTAATCTAATTACTATTAGATGTGAATATATGTGTCTTTGAAAGACATATGATGAAAATATAAACATAAGTTATGTTAAGATTATGTTTAAAGGGGAAAGAAGTCCATGCCTTGGCTTAGATTAGGGACAAACCAGAAGATTTTTTTAGAGGGGAGCATTTCTATTATGGTTATGTCACTATTTCTCAATTTGTATTTTAACCTATATTTTGGATGCTATAATTTTTCTTATGGAGTTTGATATTTCATTTAATGAATCAAGCAATTCTATCCCCATAAAAGATAGAGCCCTCATAGAGTACATTTTATTCACTCGCAATGTTCACGTTAACACCTTGTCGAGGTGAATAAATGTTGAACCATATTGAACCAACTCGTGTCAGCGTCGTGAATGCTCTAATTAATAAAGCTAAGTATTCCTAATTTAGTGTAAATAAATTCATTGTAGCTAATTTAGTGTAAATAAATTCATTGTGGCAAATTTATAACATTGAAAAAATTGACTCATAAGATATTAAAATATATCATAGCTTATTATTTGATTTTTGAGCTTTGTGAGAAGATACAAAGATTGAAAGAAAACAAGTTCAAATCTAGATTTGTAAATAATACTACTATGATAATTAACAGTACCCTTTATAGTGACTGACAACAAAAAATACACCGTTAAAATTTAACACAAAGGATTACATAAAAAAACAAATAAGCGATTAGGTGGAAAATAAAAATATGATAGAACTGAAAGAATTAAGAGTGGTGGGAATAGTTTGTAAAGTAAATAGATAAATTTCGAAGGAGATAAAGTTTAATTTAATAAGCACCTATATCTAGAAAATAAAGAATGTAAAAAGGAAAAGTAAGCGGCCATAAACAAAATCAAAGGTCAAAATAAAAATGCAGGAAAAACGATCCACTGAAATTCAAATGCGAGATGTATGATTCACTAGAAGCAGCATGGCTGTCCAACTGCTCCACTGCCTCACATTTGATGTTTTGCCTACTAATCTATATATTAATATAGCATAGGGGGCCATGTCCCATGTTGGCCCCTTCCTTCCTTAGTTCTGCCACTACTTTGGACTATTACTTGTGTGCTATGTTCTAGATCTATTATCATAGAATTAGTTGTCTCTATGTTTAGAACTATGTGGGTTGTTGGTTAAGACCTTGATTGGGCTTTTGCTAGTCTACCAGTTGATTCCTCAATTTGTGTTTTTTAGGACATGTGTGTGTTCTTAGTTGGTACCTTGAGTGGGCTCTGCCTATTCTGCTAGGATGTAAATACAACTTCATAATTTGTGATTTGGCGGCATCTCCGTTCTCTAGAAAGATGGGTCATTGGTTATTACCTCGAACGGGCTCAACCCCGTCCATTAAGATGTGTATGTGACCCCTATGTTTTGTGATAGTTCTTTGCGTAGGTTATGAGTTGACCTTCCACATTAAAGAACTTGTTAATATAAGATTATATGACACATTATGAATTTGGAATTGGAATAATATTTGGTATACCTTAATTATATTGGTGAAATTGTGATTGACTCTAAGTACATTATAACTAATAATATGTCTAAAGAAATACATTATATGAATATAATGAGTATGTGAAATTTTATAAGGAATACGTTTATATGTATGTATGAATTGTGTTATAGTCAACCATTAGCCAAACTTAGTATACTTCACTTTCTTTTGGACTTGATTGAGGACTAGGAGCCCGAAAGTAAACTAACAATGGAGTACATTTGGGACTTAAGAGGAAACAAGAATCTTTGAATTATAGCTGGTATAGGATAGGTATTGTCAAGTTAGTCTAGTCATCTATCATATGACAGTTGTTTATTTGACATGCTTTAACTTATGACTGCTTAATTATGTAATTGATATGGCTAGGAATTTGGTGCACTAATGTGCAAGAAATATTTGTAGTCATATATTTCTTTCCTCATGTTTCTTGTAAATTTGTTTATTCGTGTTATGTGAATATGTGTTAACTTGATAATATGCAAAGTGTAATAATGGGGCAAGTAAGGTTATTCACAAGACTCGAGAGCTCATAACCTCATCATTTTTCAAGTTTTAAAGTTTGAGGGATCAGAGAACATCTAAGAATGCTATCGATTAAGGACTTTTTAGAGAACTAAGCTGGGATGGCGAACCTTGTTATATGTTTATGCTATGGACCTTGTCTTGTAGAGACAAATATAGATGTATTTTTGTGTGCAAGCATGTACAATTATTATGGATATGATCTAAGTATGTATAAAAATACATGTTTTAGAACTACCCTGCCTGACTCTAATGAGACTTTGTTAAAGGCTTCTATTACAGACGCTAGTAAGAGGCCAATTAAGGTTATGAATTGAAGAGCTTTATGCATGTTCTTAGATAGGAATCCATAGTAGTGATGCACCTATCTACTTAAGATTAGGGCATTACCAATAGCTAAAAAGGAACCAAAGAAAATAGTCATAATAGTGAAAAACAAAACTTTTGAAAAGTTATATGAAAGAATTGAGATTAAAAATAGGGAGAAAGATGCATTTAAGCTTGTGAGAGCAGGGTCAAGAAAATCTAGGGACCTTGGATAGGTAAGATATATCAAGGATGAGGATGATAATGTTCTTATGAAGGAGACAAAAATAAAAGAGGAATGGCCAAGTCACTTTTATGAACTTTTTGTCAGCGAGGATAATGAGATTTCTAAATGCTATGAATTAGAACAATATGAGAGGTACCAAAACTTTAGCGCATGTCATAACATCACCAATGAGAATATTTTATAGGCTTTAAGAAAAATGAAGACCGAAGAAGTAATTAGCCTAAATCGTATACCTACAGAAATATAAAAATGCTTGGGGGAGGACTTAATTATTTAACTAAACTATTTAATGTCATTTGTCGGACAACAAAAATTCTAGATGAGTAGACAATTAGCACTATTACTATTATACAAAAATAAAGGTGATATTCAAAACTGTAACAATTATAGAGGTATCAAGTTACTAAACCATACGATAAAATTGTAAAAAAAAGTGAATGTAAAGAGGCTAAGAAGGGATAGTTTGATTTTAGCGAATCAGTTCAGTTTTATGGTAGGATCAACTAGAGAAGTAGCACACCTTACTAGCATGTTTATGGAATTTTACAGGGATACAAAAAAGGATATGTACATGGTGTTCATTGATCTCAATAAGACTTATAATAGCATACCTAGAGAAGCGCTTGGAAGTTGTTTGGAGAAAAAGATGTATCGTTTGGGTATATTCTTAGTTATTAATGATATATGCGAGATAGTGGAAATAGGTGAGGATACTAGGTGGAGACATAGAAGATTTTTATATTGACATTGGCTTGCACCAAAGAAAGGCTTTAACCCATTTTCTTTTTACGATTGTTATGGATGAGCTCACAAAATGCATTTAGGATGGGGCATTATGGTGTACGTTATTGGCTTGGCGATATTATCTTAACAAATAAGACCAAAAATGGAGTAATAGTAAGTTTAGAAAAGTGGAGAGATACTTTGAAATCCAAAGGCTTTCAACTATGTACTTTGGATATTAGTTTAGTGAGGCGGAACAAGAGACAGTAGAGGTTACCGAAAGGTGAGAAGTTTAAGATACTTAGGTTTGATTATACAAGGTAATAGAGAAATCAAGGAGGACACTGGTCATCATATGAGTGTAGGATGGTAGAAATAGAGTTATGCATTTACAGTATTACATGATAAGAAGATCTTATTAAATCTGAAGGGGAAAATTTATCGTAGGCTAGTTAGACCAGTAACATTGGATAGCTCAGAGTGTTGGCCAATTAAAAAGTCCCAGTTTCAAATGTGGATGGTCGTAAAGATGAGGATGATCAGGTGGATGTGTAGTCATATAAGATTGGATATGAATAGGGATGATGATATTAGAGAAAAAGTCAAGGTTCTGCCCATAAAGCATAAAAAAATGGAAAGCAAGACTTAGATGATTTAGTCATTTCAAGAGAATAGATATAAATGCACATGTACAGAGATGTGAAAGCATTGACCTTCTAAAATGTAAGAGGGTTATGTAAAAGAAGACCAATGAAGAGTTAACATGAGGACACACTTGGGACTTATGGAAGACATAGCACAGGATAAGAGCTTTTGAAGATCTAGATTAAAGTGGTAGGTTTAAGTACATTCCAATGTTTAGGTACTATGTGAACATTGATGTTGATTATCTTATACACTACGTAAGATTATGGCCCTACTGGTTGTCTAAGTAACTTTTAAAATGTTATTCTATCACACCATAGTTTGTAATATTGTTTATTTAAGTTTTTCATATGTAATGTTGCTTGTTATATTATTTAATGCTTATATTTTCGAATGTGTTTTAAAATGGTTTCATCTCTACGAAATGTTTTCCAAAATTTTTAATATGAGTCTATTAGGATTTATCTCTCTACTTTGATGATTACTTACAAAGGCAAGACTATCTATATTTAGATCATCTTATAACATGCAAAAGTAAGATCCATACTAGGAGTTATTGTTTCTAATTTTGGGAAGATAGTTTTGTCATTGTAAATTTTTCCTACTCTCTTCCCAACCATCTCCCCTTCCTCACTTTGCTCCCTCATGCACTCTTTCTTTAGTTACACTGTAGTGAATGAATAAAATTAACACAAACTTTCAAAATTATCAAAATTTTTATAAAAAATTCCCCTATGTTCTCTAAATTATATCGTAAATAGAAATTGAACTCCCTTATTCACAACCCCTTTTACTAAATAAAAGTGTAAGCAAGAAACACCCTCTTTTCAAAAACTTCTAAAACTAATAGAAAAAATGTGAAATTTCAACATTTCACTTCTATTTGTTATGAAAATAATTTAACTACCTTGCTGAAATGTAGAATATCAAAATTACCAAAATTTTTGTAAGTTATTATAGATTGCATAAGTAAACAAAGTTATTATAAGTCATATAAATCTTCTATACATATGTAACATAAGTGTTATAATCATCATAATAGCCTAAACTTGACTATATATTCCTTTTCTTATTATTGTATTTTTAGTCATATTTTTGTGGAAAGAGTAGTCCAATAGTTTCATTATATATGATACCCTACTCAACGAGAAAATTATACTTCATCATTCTTTATCTTTCTTGATTTCTGATTGTTATGGTACGTGTTTTAAGTGATCGAATGTTCTTTTTAAAAGACAAGAAAATGAAGGATGAGGTTACATGAAACAAATGTGTTGTCTAAGGATTTTATGCTAGTGAACATCCTAAAACATATTTGCTACCATAATGCAAACTTGAATATACATATAATGTATCACTCATAGTTTTTTAACCCAAAAATAGTCCTAATTTAGCTTGTGGTTCATCCGAATCCCTTACACACTTTCTTTTGCTTATGAGTCCTAACTTGTGCATGTTTTCTACATCTAAAACTAATATATATACCATGCTAGATTGATACTTGACTATAGGAGTTGCTCCCTTACTCTTTAGTGTTGTGGAATAACAAGGCTCTTAATAAGAGTTGTTGTACAAATAGTTCAATTTTAAGTTTAGGTTAGATTATATTCAAGTTGATAAGATTTCATTTCGATTTCTGCTCATATTAAAAAAATTCACATTTAGCTTAGATTTCAGCTAATTTAGTATTTGCCTTATGGGAACGAAGAAAGGGAAAATAACTTACTAACGGGGGGAGGGGTGTACACTCAAATTTCATAAATGCATAGTACATCACCAATCTTTCTAAACTTTTAATTAGGGAGTTATTTTTCTTCAAAAAGCATGAACAATAAAATAGTGAACATTAAACAAAAAGAAAAACCACATGCAACTACCAAGATTTAAACAAGAGTCTTAACTCTCAATGCGTTAGCATACTCTAACCATTGTGATTTTAGAGAATTCCTAACGTGTAGCTATTTAATGATACATAGGCTATGTAGAAAACAACTGCAAGTACAACCAAAATAAAAAAAATAGATTGATAGGAACTTAAGTTAAGCTAAGTAAGCAGCCAGACATGAAAATATTATATCATATTGTGCTTTTAATGAAAAGATAATTTGGTGGTTATGATAAGATTAAAAATAAATCCCAAGTTGGTAAATTTTAAAGGCTTTTGTGTAATCTAAGATTTAATTATCATAAGATGTCAAAGCACTTGCCACAAACAACTTGTTAAATTAAATGTATTGATAGGATAATTAATCACACAATAATCATATGAAAAAATTGCAGATTAATTTAATATTGAATTATATTGAGTTGTGCTGTAGCTTATGGATATTTGAGTTTACCCAAAAAAAATTTACAACAATTTAAGAAAAAAGGTAATAATAAGATAAATAAAATATAAATTGCGAATAGGAAGACTTGAACCAGCAACTAGTTCAAGTCAACCACATCTCAAACTACTACATTCTCTTGGCTTTGTTTGCATTTAACTTTCACAATTAGATGTTAAAATTAAAAACTAATCAAAATGGTTAAAAGGCAGAAAAGAACATATCTTTGTCCCCAAAATCCAACCCTACACCATGTGTCATCCCCAAAAAAAAACCCATGGTGCTCTCGACATCAATATTTCAGCTATGATTCCTCTACAGTGCTTTGTCTTTGTGTATCTGTCTCTCTCTTCTCTCAATACCTTTCCCCATCGGCTAAACTACACAGGAGTTACTCATCAATCTCTCTTTGTCCTCTGTATTCGACTTACCAACCCACTATGTTATGTAGAACTTTAAATACACTGGAATCTATGGAGACTCCTTGCTAAATTACTATGTTTGGCTATTTCAACACTCTATTGGAGTCATCAACCCAACAATTTAAGCCACCTTGCCAAATCTTATTTGTAAGAACACTTTTATTGCATTGGAATCTGGAAGGAGGGGAGTTTGGCTGGGAAAAATGAAAGATGAGAGTTGGACTAGTAATGGTGAAGGACTAGTAGTCACCTATATTTTTGTTTTTCTTTTCTTTTAATCTATGTTGTTGATGAATTTGGAGCAAGCAAATAAGTCCTACAAACAATTACTACTAAGATTCTTCTAATTATAGTGGCAATCATATGTCAATAACCACTATAATTGCATCCTAACTATTAAGTTATATACAACAACAATAACACCATGTACAGATCAGTCTTTTTTATCACTATAAGAACCTAGCTATTAAGTCATATACAAGAAAATCATACATGTAAGAGACAATAGGCTACAAATGCATTCGGAGTCTCATTTATCACCCCACATAACACCATGACATAATATATACATCTTACTGCTCCATGTAAATTGTATTGGCTTTTAATAGTAGGTTAAGACCAAGTCTAAGTTCATATCTAGTTGAATAATGGACTTTGCTTCCTTAGATTTAAACAAACTCAGCTCATTTTTCTTTTTTCTCCTCTCTGTTTCTTTTTGCTTATCTCTTTATGCTTCATTGTCTAGGTGGGTAGCTCTTAGCCTTTTCGATCTTCATCTGCTAAAGGAACACCTTAACACATATTTAGGATCCTTCTATAGCATCTGTATGGCACTTATTTAAGTCTAAATAGAGGTCCTCAAGTTAAGTAATCTGTCACACTCTTGTTTTTCTTCTCTCTTTTTTTTTTGGAAAGTGTGTGTGAAGCCAAAAGACCACCTAACCAAACAAAGTGTCATCAAACCTAAATCTCAACAATTAACACCAATAGCCAATGGTAAAGTGTATAAGGTACACACAGAATCACACATGTGAGAAGGGATTACTATGAAAGGATTGTAAATTACTCCATAAACTAAGTGTTCCATCGTGCATATTCCAACCATATGAAATTACACTATAAACTAAGTGTTCCATCATACACATTCTAATCATATACAATCTAATGTTTGGGCTAGTAGTAATGCACAATGAACCCCAAAGCCAATGGGAAAAATACTATATAAAAATTATAAAAGTTTCATAGAGATATGTACATGGTTATATGACTTTCCTACACCTGCACTTAAATCTAACAATGTCCTCAGCCAAGGAGTCACAACCAACCATAGAACACACTTATTCACAAAAAGGTCTCAAAACCACCTATATGCAAAACCAATAGATTAAAGAAAAGAAGAAAGAGGTAGACAACAAGTGAAAATAAAAGACATAAAAGAGATTAGTCAAGGTCATCAAGACAACACACAGATACAACCGACGCTATAAACACCAAAGATGATCTCACCTGTAACACCCTAAAAAAATACATGATTCATTACTTGCATTTACCTGCTTAAGTTCACCAATGAGAAATAATAACCCAATGAACGGGACGTTACTGCCGTCCAAAAAGGACAAGGCTTCCCTTATACATGAAAACTTAGCCATAAAACCAAAGTTTACCCTAAAAAGGGCATTCACACCATCACAACCATTCAGACCATTTAATTATATACAAAAAACGGTTCTAGCATCCCAATCATCGCAATGATTACACCAAAATACATAATTCAGTTCAAATATACAGTCGCAACACCAAAATACATCACAATATGATATGATAGCTTCTTAGCACTCCTACACCGCCAGTCACATGGACAGTCCTAATTCACTTATCACCTTCAGCCGTCCTGCCCGCCTTAGGGCAGTTCACTGAATACTTTCCTAAAACAAAACATAAAAATATTTCGAACTGTGAGCCAAAGCTCAGTACATGCATTCCTGTAATGTTAAAGATACACTAAAAATTGTTTGGGCCCACTTTGCAATTCATTTTAATTTTAAAACAGGGAATGAAACGCATATAAAACTAAATTGCTAATTATTATCTGTTAGTGCATCCCTTCATAACTATTACGACCTATGAATAGGTGTACGCCTGCCAAGCTGACTGGGAGACCTGGCTTGAAGCCGCACGGGTAACTGGAGGGCAATGTCCTGTAACTGATAACTGGGGGGTCACTAATTATGTGATAAAGCGCTGATTAAATTGATTCATTAATGTACTCACCAAAACATTATGATTTCGATAAATACGCGCTGATTTCTAAAGATACAGGCAATCAACGTACCTGAAAGTTTTAAATGCAAGTTCACAGAATAATAAGATGCACAAAAGTGGAGAGAATGAAAGCTTAGGCCTCGATTCTGTTCAAAAGATCATTATAGGAACATGAGGTCAGAAACGAGCTTGTTCTTATAATTAATGCCTTTAAGTAAAACTGGATTATGAAGAATCTTTATAAACCAGTTAACAGATTAAACTAAAATGATGAAAATATATAAACCATAGAAATGTGATTTAAGGCACGGTAGCAAGTTCAGAGCAAAAGGGCTTATAAAGAGGGTACGGAAAGAATAATTCACAACTTATACTCCCGACCTCAAAATGAGACCTAAGACTCTAATATGAAAAGCTTAGGAAGTCTTCTAAAACGTTCATTAAGGACACATAACATGATTTCCATGATAGGGTTCCTAAAATGGGGTTAGAACACCAACATGTCAGTTTTGAGTCCATCCTGCATAGGTTCAGTAAAATGACCATAACTTTTTCCACAGATCTTGGATTAATGCGATTAAAGCGTCATTTTAAAGCTAACACACTGGCCTATCTACCCTCCAAAAATCATAATTTTTGGCTAGGCTGATCATTGTTAGTCTCATCTCAAATTTTGTCCTATTTTTCTGGAAACTCCAACCTCACTGTTTGAGTTTGTTCCCTCACTTTTCACACAAATCCTCAGCTTAAACCATTCCTTAAAAGCCTGTAAACACACTTTGGTCCATCCCAACATCATATGAAAATACTGCACTCAATTTCACTTCATATTCATAACCAATAAAGCTTATTTTCTGGTCACATATACACATACTTCAAATTTAACACTAGTTTGGTCCAAACCATGCATTCTTGGATAAAACCCTAACTTAAGGTCAACTTGAACTTACTCCCATCATTTCAAACCACCATAAACATCATAATAAACTTCAATAGATTAAAAGATGATCAAAATCAAGGATAAAACAATCAATATCCAACACTTTAACATGAAACTTGCATGATTAAGAAGTAACCCTAACCCTAGCATCATCCAACTTCAACTCCACCATGGTCGATCACCAAAATGATTCTTAATTCAGTCAAAACAATATGATCCATCATCAAAACAACCAAAACAAGAAGCAAAAACCAAAAATCCAAAGAACAAGATTGAAGCCATTTACTTTGAGCTTGAAATAAGTGGAGATGGAGATGATATTTGGTGATTTTGAGGGTGGAAGATGATAGCCGGTGGAGGGAGGTGGTTGGAGGTTGCAACCCTTGCCGGAGGCTGGCCAGAAAGTGGCCGGAAATCACCACAAAAGGGCTGGGCTGTGTTGTTCTGGTGAGGCCGTGGGGTAGAGAGGAGGAGAGAAGAAGAGAGAGAAAATAACTTGTATTTACTTGGTGCAAAACAAAAGCTTATGCAAATAAATACTTGGCTGAAAATTAATCCTCAAAAGCTACTTTTACTAATGCTACATTAGGCCTAAATTAAGGAAATTAGCTAAACAAATGTAGCCAAGTCTCATTGGGCCGAAGTCGGCCTTAAACTGGCTTGGGTTTGGAAAAGAGCTGAAACCGAGTGCGTTTGCAAATTTTTTTTCCCCCAAAGCTCGAGGTTAAATGTTTGTGGTGTCATGAAAAATAATTAAATCGCTTATTTCATAAATATCAAGGCCTAATATCGATCTTCAGAATTTGACAAGAACAAAAACCCAAATTGCAAGTTGAGGGCCCATTTAAATTCTCCCAATTGAAATAACAAAGAAAACAATGATTTAAATGCGATGAAATTAATCACATGGATTAAGAAATGAATAAACATGATTTAAGGTCAGACTATTACAACCTTCCCCCCTTAAAAAAGTTTCGTCCTTGAAACTGATGAACTTAACCATAACATGCAGGATTACCTCGAATAAATGTAAGTATTTGGTTTTCATTGCCTTTTCGGTCTCCCAACTGGCTTCTTGGGAGGTGTGGTTTGTCCAGAGTACTTTGACCAATGGTATCTGCTTGTTACGCAGCTGCTTGATCCTGCGATCTAGTATTTGGATAGGACGCTCCTCATATACTAGATCTTCAGCGATTTCAATAGGTTCAGATACAATGGTATGGTCCGGATCTGGAATATATTTTTTAAGCTGAGAGATATGAAACACATTATGCACGTGCTCAAGTTCTACAGGCAGATCTAGACGATAAGCGGGGATTCAACTTTTCCATGATTTCATAAGGTGCAATGTACCTTGGACTCAATTTGCCCCATACTCCGAACCTCTTGACACCTTTGGTTGGTGAAACTTTCAAAAAAACTTTATCGCCTACTTGAAACTTCAGAGGCCTTCTTCTTTTTTCCGTATAACTTTTTTGTCGACTTTGGGCAACCCTGATATGTTCCCGAATCTTTCTTATTGTTTCTGTGGTCTCTTAAATCATTTCAGGACCTATAATCAGTGCCTCGTCCAAATCACTCTAGCACAATAGGGTTCTACATTTTCTCCCGTATAAAGCCTCAAATGGGGCCATTTTGATGGTGGACTAATAGCTATTGTTATAAGAGAACTCCACCAAAGGTAAATCATCTTCCCACTTCCCTTGGAACTCCAATACACAAGCTCTCAGCATGTCCTTCAAAATTTAATTCACTCTTTCAGTTAGCCCATCTGTTTCTGGGTGATAGGAGCTACTGAAGTTTAGTTTGGTCCCAAAGGCCTTTTGAAGCGTTTGCCAGAAATGTGCTTAGAATCTTTGATCCCTATCTAAGACTATGTCTAAAGGGATCCCGTGCAGACAGACTATCTCCTTAACATACAATTGGGCTAGTCTTTCAACTCTCCAAGTATCCTTAATTGCCAAGAAATGAGCCGACTTCATGAGTCGATCAACTATGACCCAGATAGCATTCTTTTTTAAGGCAGAAAGGGGTAAACCATAACAAAGTCCATTGAGATCGAATCCCATTTCCAAGTGGGGATTTCTAAGGGTCGTAGTTCCCCCACAGGACGCTGATGCTCTGCTTTAACTTTCTGGCAGGTTAGATACTTGTCCATATATTCTGCAACGTCTTTCTTCATATTATTCCATCAGAAGTATTGTCTCAGATCTCTGTACATCTTGGTGCCTCCTGGATGCACCGCATAACGAGTATTGTGAGCCTCTTCCAAGATCTGCTTCCTCAATCCTTCATTTTTAGGCACACATAGACAATTCTGGAACCGCAGGGTCCCATCCTCGTGTATTACAAATCCCGGAGACTTCTTTTTTTCTAAATTTTGCTTTATTCTTTAGAGTTCGGGATCGCTTTCTTGGTTCAATCGAATTTCTTCCACTAGGGAAGACTGTACGGTAAGTGCTGATAATTGAGCATTTGTTTGCCCGTGGGACACTAATTGAATCCCAAAGTCCTTAAGTTCTCTTAAGAGGTTCAATGTATCACCACAGTGTTTGAGCTATGTTGCACCTTCCTACTCACGGCATCTGTCACCACATTTGCTTTATCGGGATGATATTGAATTTGCAAATCATAGTCTTTAAGTAACTCAAGCCAACGCCGTTGCCTCAAATTGAGCTCCTTCGAGGTGAAGATATACTTTAAACTTTGATGATCAGTATAGATCTTGTATGGTACCCCATATAAATAATGCATCCAAATTTTCAATGCAAAGACCACGGCTACCAACTCCAGGTCATGGGTAGGGTAGTTTTTCTCATGCAGCTTGAGTTATCGAGAGGCATAACCTACTACTTTATCCTCCTGCATCAGTACGCACCCTAGACCGTTCTTCAAAGCGTCACTATAAACAGTATACTCCTTTCCTTCCATTAGTAACGTTAGGATTAGGGCGGTAGTTAGTCGCTGTCTTAGCTCTTGGAAAGCTTTCTCACATCTTTCAGTCCACTCAAATTTGTTCACTTTCTTCAGTAGATTGGTCAGTGATGAAGCTATTTTTGAAAAGTCCTTGACGAACCTTTGGCAGTAACCTACTAAACCCAGAAATCTTCTAATCTCAGTGACATTGGTAGGCCTTAGCCATTCTGTGATTGCTTTCACCTTCTGGGGGTCAACTTTAATTCCTTCTTTTGTAACCACATGTCCCAAAAATACCACTTCCTCCAACCAAAATTCACATTTCTTTAATTTGCCATAGAGTTGATGCTCCCTCAAAGCTTGTAATACTGTCCACAAATGATCAGCATGTTCCTCCTTATCCTTAGAATAGATAAGGATGTCATCTATGAACACTACTATGAACTTGTCTAAGTAGGGTCTGAAAACCCTGTTCATAAGATCCATAAAGGCTGCAGGAGCATTAGTGAGAACAAAAGGCATCACTGTGAACTCATAGTGACCACACCTGGTCCTAAATGCTGTCTTAGAAATGTCGTCAGGTTTAATCCTAAGTTGATGGTACCCTGACCTCAAATCAATCTTAGAGAACAATCCTGATCCTTGCAGTTGATCAAACAAGTAATTCATTCGTGGCAGAGGGTATTTATTTTTGATGGTAATCTTATTCAACTCCGTGTAAGGTTCCATCCTTCTTCTTGACAAACAACACTAGGGCACCCCATGGTGACACACTTGGCCTAATAAAGCCCTTCTATAACAACTCATCTAGCTGAATCTTTAGTTCCTTAAGCTTAGTTGGGGCCATACGATATAGGGCTTTAGAAATAGGTTGGGCTCCAAGAATTAATTCGATTCCAAAATCAATTTCGCTCTGCGGGGGTAGTCCTGGTAACTCCTCAGGGAAAACATCTTCAAATTCACAAACTACAAGTATATTCTCCGCTTCCTCTTCTTTTGTTTGGGTGTCAATATCATAACACCAATATCCAATATACTCCTGACATAACAGCTTACTTGCTTTCATAGCGGAAATCAAAGAACAAGATTTTGCCTCTCTTTACCCATAAAAATACACTTTTCTCCCTTTTCATCTTTCAAGATAACCTTAAGATCTTCATAGTCGATTTGGGCTCCACTAGTGTGCAACTAATTCATTCCTAAAATGATCTGAAAATCAGACAAATTAAATTGAATCAAATCCACAGGGAAGGTGGTTTCACCAATGGGGATAGGGACAAGTTTATAAGAGAGGGGGTACTCAATCACAGAATTATTGGGTAGCTTAATTCTATAATTGGTTTCCATCCTCCTGTTCTCAAGGCTCAATTGTATAGCAGATCGGGTAGATATAAATGAATGAGTGGTGCCCAAATCAAATAATACACAAAATGGCTTTGAATTTAAAAAGTGAGTTCTAGTGACTACCGTACCAGAGGTAGCAGCTTACTTTTTGTTCATCACAAATACCCTTCCTGCAACTGCGAGCCTTGAAGGTGGGGGTCCCTGGCGGAGCGAAGCCAAGGGTTTTGCTGCACCGTTGTCTACAACTTTTAGTCATCGGGGGCATGCAGCGATGAGGTGTTTAGGACTTCCACACCATATGCATTTGTTGGTGCCAACGCGGCATTCAGGAGTGGTGTGATTGGTTCTTCCGCACTTCCTACAGGGCTTTACAGAGCTTGCAGGATGGCTCTTGGGAGGAGTGGGAGTGGGTTTCTTTTGATTCACACTCTCACTGGGAGCTCCCCGCTCGATCCCTTTCCTCTTCTGATTGATCGGGTTCAAGGCCCTCAACTCCGTCTTCACGCGCTCCACTTCAGCGGCTCGCTCATACAGCTCTTGGTAAGTTAGAATTGGTTGCCTAGCTAACTGATTTCGAATGTAGAAGGCCAAACCCTCCTCAAACCTTCTCATCTTTAATCTTTCAGATGACACAAATTCAGAGACAAACCTAGATAATTCTGTGAACTTACTAGCATACTGCCTCACTGACATGCTACCACTCATTTTCAACTCCATAAATTCTTTCTCCTTTTGCCTTTGCACCACAACTGGGTAAAATTTCGCCCTCAACTCTGCTAAGAATTTACTCCAGGTGAATTCAGGCCCTACAAGCCCAGCCTTAACAGTGTTCCACCAAATATCCGCTTCACCTGATAAATAATACGTCCCAATGTTTACTTTCTTTTCCTCTGGTAGCTCAATATTGTGAAAATTTTCTCCATTCCCCTTACCCATTCCTCCAATGCTACTTGATCATAATTCCCATCATACACTTTAGGGTTATGCTATGCTACCCTATCTGCCCATTTATCCTCTTTAGGAGGGGTTTTAGCAGGTACTTGGGGAATTCGCTTTATCAATTCGGCAACTAAGGTTGGCCAGTAACTCAGGTTTCCTAAATTGCTAGCTAATTCAGAGGGCAACGGTGGCGTGTCACCATGTTGTGGCTCCTGGTACGAGGCTTGATCACCCGATCCCTGGCCTTGCTCCAAATTGTCCTCTACATGAACCTCCATGTTGTTTTTCACTAACTCAGACATTCTGATCGTACATTAAATGAAACAATTCAAACACTGAAACCTCCAGATATATAAGATAAACATGCCCAATAAATACATAGAAGATGGCTCAAACTCAAAGCGTCATCATTTCATTTCATAACGGGTTACTTACATACATAGCTGCTGATTTATATACATGAGCAACAAAAGCATATTACACCTAGCTGAGTAAGCAAGTCTAGCTCTGACTCCTACCCTAGCACTAAACACTAGATAGCCCCTAGACACTAGATCCGTCACATGACCAAAAAGAGGTACGGACCATGTCATCACGGTCGGAGAGGATTGGACTAACTATATACAATGTCAGATGCCACACAAAGTATAACTATCCTATCCAACCATACCATATATATATACAGGGCTCAAAATAAAAACCACTACACCAACCCCTAGAACCACCTAACGATCCCTAGATAGATCGTAACCGAGTCAGACTCATCATCAGGTTCTTCGCCTGAATTGAAGCTGCTAGTAGATGCCTCTGACTCGACATCACCAATCTGCTGCTGGACCTGTTGCTCCTACTCATCCTGTAACTCCACCATCAACTCATCAGCCTCCTATTCCCATTGCTACTCTACCCCCCACCTCATCAATGTCTTCATCCTCCTCGGGATCATCCTCCTCTCCCTGGTGGCCCTCATCCCCAGAACTAATCACCACTAAATCTGGGGTGTCGGGGAGGTCTATCACCACCTGAGCCTCCCTAGGGCTATCAGGCATAAGTGGAGTACCTGGTGTGGGCGGGAAGGGTGGCCCCTGTGCTGGTGCGAGCGGGGAGGGTGGCCCCTGTGCTGGTACTGGCGGGGAGGGTGGCCCCTGTGCTAGTGCTGGGGCTGCAGGTGGGGGAGGTGCCTGATGTAGTGGAAAAACATGTTGTAACGTCTCCATGGTGATCCTTCTCTGATCAAACTCTTTCCTTAATAACAACTCCATAGCAAGAGTAGTCCATGCCCCTTGGGCCTGAAACCTAGGCCCGTCTAAGCCTGGGTTCCCTGTTATCATAAAGTCATGATAACGAAGCCTGAACTCCACTCATGGATCAACCAGGTGTAAGGACCCAAGCAGTCTCTGTGCACGGACCGTAATACTGCAGAACTTAGAGTAAGGGTCCTGTGCATGTGCCTTTATATTAGCATGTAGCAGCGTAATGTGAGCAATCATAGATCCACCTGGTAACATATTAACGCCATAAGGATCCATCTAACAAAGAAAACACATATATGAGAGGTATACATATCCATAAATAAGGAACATGCAAATGGCAGCAACTTACATTCTAATATCGTTACTACACTCTTAATATCACTCTAACAGTATACGATAGCCCCCTCACGACAACCATTCTCAGCCTATAATTTCTAACTCTACCTTCCTCCAGAAATTCTCAACCTGGCTCTGATACCAAATCTATAATGCCCCGGAAAAAATACATGATTCATTACTTGCATTTACCTGCTTATGTTCACCAATGAGAAATAATAACCCAATGAACGGGGCGTTACTGCCGTCTAAAAAGGACAAGGCTTCCCTTATACATGAAAACTTAGCCACAAAACCAAAGTTTACCCTAAAAAGGGCATTCACACCATCACAACCATTCAAACCATTTAGTTAAATACAGAAACGGTTCTAACATCCCAATCATCTTAAGGATTACACCAAAATACATAATTCAGTTCAAATATACAGTTGTAACATCAAAATACATCATAATATGATATGATAGCATCTTAGCACTCCTACACCGCCAGTCACATGGACAGTGGCTCACTTATCACCTTCAGCCTCCTGCCCGCCTGAGGGCGGTTCATTGAACACTGTCCTAAAACAAAATATAAAAACATTTCGAACTATGAGTCAAAGCCCAGTACATGCATTCCTGTAATGTTAAAGATACACTGCAAATTATTTGGGCCCGCTTTGCAATTCATTTTAATTTTAAAACAGGGAATGAAGCGCTTGTAAAACTAAATTGCTAATTATTATCTGTTAGTGCACCCCTTCGTAACTGTTACGATCTGTGAATAGGTATACACCTGCTAAGCTGACCGGGGGACCTAGCCTGAGGCCGTGCTGGTAACTGGAGGGTAATGCCCTGTAACTGATAACTGGTGGGGTCACTAATTATGTGATAAAGCACTGATTAAATTGATTCATTGATGTACTTACCAAAACATTAGAATTTCGATAAATATGTGCTGATTTCTAAAGACACAGGCAATGAACGTACCTGGAAGTTTTAAATGCAAGTTCATGGAATAATAAGACGCACAAAAGTGGAGAGAATGAAAGCTTAGGCCTTGATTCTGTTCAAAAGATCATTATAGGAACAAGAGGTCAGAAACGAGCTTGTTCTTATAATTAATGCCTTTAAATAAAACTGGCTTATGAAGAATCTTTACAAACCAGTTAATAGATTAAACTAAAATGATGAAACTATATAAACCATAGAAATGTGATTTAAGGCACGGTAGCAAGTTCAGAGCAAAAGGGCTTATAAAGAGGGTACAAAAAGAATAATTCACAACTTATACTCCCGACCTCAAAATGAGACCTAAGACCCCAATATGAAAAGCTTAGGAAGTCCCCTAAAACTTTTATGTAGGACATATAACATGATTCCCACAATAGGATTCCTAAAATGGGGCTAGAACACCAATTTGTTAGTTTTGAGTCCATCCTGTACAGGTTCAGTAAAATGACCATAACGTTTTCCACAGACCTCAGATTAATGCGATTCAAGAGCCATTTTAAAGCTAACACACTGACCACCAAAAATCATAATTTTTGGCTGGGCCGATCATTACCAGTTTCATCTCAAAGGTTGTCCTGTTTTTCTGAAAATTCCAACCTCACTGTTTGAGTTTGGTCCCTCACTTTTTACACAAATCCTCAACTTAAACCATTCCTTAAAAGCATGTAAACACACCTTGGTCTATGCCAATATCATACAAAAACACCACACTCAATTTCACTTCATATTCATATCCAATAAAGCTCATTTTCTAGTCACATATACACATACTTCAAATTTAACACTAGTTTGGTCCAAACCATACATTCTTGGATAAAACCCTAACTCAGGGTCAACTTGAACTTACTCCCATCATTTCAAACCACCATAAACATCATAATAAACTTCAATAGATTAAAAGATGATCAAAATCAAGGATAGAACAATCAATATCCAACACTTTAACATGAAGCTTGCATGATTGAGAAGTAACCCTAACCCTAGCACCATCCAACTTCAACTCCACCATGATTCATCACCAAAATGATTCTTAATTCAATCAAAACAATATGATCCATCATCAAAACAACCAAAACAAGAAGCAAAAACCAAAAATCCAAAGTAGAAGATTAAAGCCACTTACTTTGAGCTTGAAACAAGTTGAGATGGAGATGATATTTGGTGATTTTGAGGGTGGAAGATGATAGCCGGTGGAGGGAGGTGGTTGGAGGTTGCAACCCTTGCTGGAGGCTGGCCGAAAAGTGGCCGAAAATCACCACAAAAGGGGTGGGCTATGCTGTTCTAGTGAGGCCATGGGCTAGAGAGAAGGAGGAGAGAACAAGAGAGAGAATAACTTGCATTTACTTGGTGCAAAACAAAAGCTTATGCAAATAAATACTTGGCTGAAAATTAATCCTCAAAAGCTACTTTTACTAATGCTACATTAGGCCTAAATTAAGGAAAATTACCTAAACAAATGTAGCCAAGTCTTGTTGGGTCGAAATCGGCCTTAAACGGGCTCGGGTTTGGAAAAGAGCTGAAACCGAGTGCGTTTGCAAAAATTTTTTTTTTTTCCAAAGCTCAAGGTTAAATGTTTGTGATGTCATGAAAAATAATTAAGTCGCTTAATTTATAAATATCAAGGCCTAATATCGATCTCTAAAATTTGACAAGAACAAAAATCTGAATTGCAAGATGAGGGCCCATTTAAATTCTCCCAATTGAAATAACAAAGAAAACGATGATTTAAATGCGATGAAATTAATCACATGGATTAATGAAATGAATAAACATGATTTAGGGTCGAACTATTACATCACCAAACTAACAACAAGACCAACATGTATATATAAGACCAAGATTACCAACAACAAATATATACAAAGCCAACATCATCATCAATTAATCAAATCTCAAATGTGTACAAAAAGCACAGAAATAGTGATCTTAGCCATCATGGCTTAATAGTATCCTAAAATTCATCCTCAAAATTGATCACCATCAAAAGCACAACCTCATATGCATAACTATACAAAAGGAAAAGAAAAGAAAGGAAGGAAAACAAAAAAAAAAAGATGTAACAGGTGTACCAGGTTAAGTGTTGGGTGCACCTAAGTTAATGCTTCATTAAAGATGTTCAAACTACTCCTTGTGAACTTTCAAACACTCCAAACTCATTTTAGAACTAATCTCTAAATCATAGCTTATGAAGCAATTTGTCATGAGCATTGGATTAACTCTCGCAAATGTGAAAATGGTAAGCATCAATGAGCATGTTCTATATAGAGTAAACAATCAAGCTACAAGTAAGCTCTATTGAGCTATCATATGCTTGGCCCAATCTAAGCATGTCTAACATATAATAGGAAATAATACAAGGGCCTTGACATATAAATGCAAACATCATAAAGTAGTTTAGGAGGGCCATATGTCTAAAAAGTGAGTCAGCACCTCAAAAAGGTAAGTGAAAGCAATGCTAAACCCATCAAAGCAAGTTAAAGAAGTCAAACTCAAAGGTTAACCTACACTCTCACCCTTCTCTTATAGGGGTCCTGTCAACACATGAAGGGGTAGTAGGAGTACGAGAGATGGAATGGGGACAAGGTCAACAACCTAAGCAAAAATGAGAAACTTAGACTTAGTGATAGGAAAGCACCGACCAAATCATCACCATATGACTCCTCTAGAGGGGCCTCCTGAATGTGTTGCTCTTTAAGGTAAGCTCTTTTAACCAACCAAGTGAATCATCTTCATCAAAGATACTATCATCAACTCTAAAAGGCTCGCCTCACACATTGAGTTAAAAGGAGGACAAAAACAGGTAAGGTTAAGACAACTTCGGCGTGGTCTCTAGGTGTGCTAGGTAAGGACAGAGAAACAAACAATAAATGAGTCAAGAGGGGGTCAATCACTTCCTATAGGTTGGTGAAGGGTGTGTAAACAAAATCGAACTCTAAGGGAAGGAACACTCACTAGCATTACATAAACTAACCTCTATCTTAGGAAAGGCTCAGTCTTAGGCTACACTCTCTGATCTTAGTAACAAATTTTGCATGTTTCTTATTTAGTGTCATATCATTCCATTAAGTTTATCATAACATTCATCAAAGATATCATAATACAAACATGAGTTCACATCATGGTCAAAAAATTGGCAATAAAAGCACAGAACATAAGCAAAGGAGGAGGTGATAATATGGGTTCCTAAATTGATAAACACGTGGAGATTAAGCGTGTAAATCATAGGAATGATGGCAATGACACTCAAAGGACTCACCAGCACTCTCATTTTGTCATTGAGACTAAGCCAAAGACTCAAATAGGTTCGGCATTAGAGCAGCATTTAAAAGGCACATACTATATCATAATAACACATAGACTCCAAGATGTCACGTGTCTCATGTGTTATCCCCTTAAGCACAACTTCAATATTTTCCATTTTCATACATGTAATGTAGATGTTTAGCATGAAAATTATTGCATCTAGACAAGTGTTTCCAAAGGGCTCATGTTGAAATAGGTGAAAATAGAAAATAGCCATTTTGATTATTTTAAGTTTTTTATTTTTTAATATTCTTTTGTTATTTTTCAAAGGCTCGATCTCAAATGTCAAACAAACTATGATATTGCAATACACCAACGCCCTGGCAATAATGTTAAAAACTTGTTAGGAAAAAGTTTACTATTTATAAACTGCAAGCACACAACTTACTTGTAATTAGCCAGCAATTTCATGTTATCCACTAGAAGTTGTGTTGAACTACTAGAGTTTCTTAAGCTTTTAAGCAAGGCAAAGAAAAAATATGTTTTGATTAATAAACCAAACTAAGTTGATAAACACTAAAAGAGGCTTATGATTATGACTTGACTAATTAATAGACCAGCTAATCAAGATGAAGCCCTAACATACCCAAATGTATGTTACCATTTAGAGACAGCCAGTTTACCATCAAAGACCTCTCATGCCCTCTTTCAAGGGTCATGATTAGCCTAATTGACCTAATCATCTATTTTCATGGGGCTAGACAGTTACACTACAAGAATAACAATCTTAGACCTAGCTAGGATTCATACAATTTTCGTGTCAAAATTCCTAGTATTATCCCCCTCCCACATTAGCGAATAGACCTCATCTTTTAGCATAAGTCAACCACCCAAAATCGAGCTAAAAGCTCTTTTAAGCATTTCATCAAAAACATGGCGTGTAGAGAGAAAACTCTAAATTATAATCATAAGTTAGGTGTGGTTATCCCTAATGCAAGACTAATTAGTAATCAAAATCACTAATTAACATCTTAAACAAAGCACAATCAAACATTAACATCACTACCAAAAAAACAAGCAAATATGAACTAGAGAGAGAAAATCAATCTAACTAATTTAACAAACTAATTAAACATGAATTAATAATAAAAGCTAAACATTTAAACTATGTAATCTAAACCAACATTTATTTAGCAAAATAAATCAAGCATTAAAATATGAATGAGAGAGAGAGAAAGGGAAGGAAACGGTAGTCTTTATGGCTTGAATGGTTCAAGTCTTCAACATAAAACAATCATAAACTAACCTAGTCTCACCTAAATCATGCTAATTTATTGTCCCCCAAATCTAAACCGTAGCTCTGAAGACCTTAGAAGTTGCTCATTAAAATAATCACTCAAGTGCACTAAAATGGACTAGAAAATTGCTAGTGATACAACATGTGTCAAATGACACATGCTAATCTTGTCATCTTCTAAACAGTAGAAAAAAATGCAATAAGAAATAAGCCAACTGATACACCTAGTCGTTCTTTGCCATTGTTCAGTGGGAAAATGACAGATTCTAGTAGAATGGGTCTAATTTCGAGTAGAGCTAATATTGCTTTATCAAGATCTGGTCTCAATTCACCTAAAATTTAGTGTTGAACTGATTCCTAGTTCTTGCTTTATTCTTAATCACCTTATGCAATTTGATGAACTTATGAGTTCCCGATGTCTTTTTACTTATGCACATTTTACATGCACATTCCACTTTTTCGTCTATTTTCCTTATTACATACAAAAGAAAACAAAATCAAGTAAATCTAAAATATCTTATTTATAACCAAGAAATAGGTGAAATGTGGCTAAAAATATAACATTTTTAGAATGAACACATTGATTGTTTTCATCAAGTCTAAGAGTTATGACTAGAGTGCCTTAGGTGACATCTATAATGCCCCCAATCTCTAATTATTTAATTAGCTTAATCTAACTGTTTGATGTCATGGTTGTAGTGGAAGTCTCAACACTGGATGTATTACTATTGTCCTAAGTTGAACAAGGCCAAATAATAACTACGCAACTTTAACAGAAGCACTTTTACATTTATAGGTCCCATTAAACTGAAAGCATTTAGGTCAACTTTGAACTACAATTTAACTTTAACATAACTATAATACAACTAGATTAAGTGTCTCCTAATACTCCAGTATAACCCAACATAACTTTAAGCTTTATCAAGTCTTCATACTATGGCAAAATCCACTATAAGCATCTAATGGCATCAAATAGCAAAGGACATAGAGCCCTACTTCCTTCGAGCTTGTCAGGGAGAGAATTATTCACTAATTCCTTACTAAAATAGAAGATACAAAAATATTTTGAAAAATGAGCAGAAACCCAATACATATTGTAAAATAAACTTTTAGAACAATTTAGATAGGCATCCGCATTTCAGTTCATTTTAGTTCGAAATTAGGAAAAGGAGAGAATATAAGTAAAGCTGCTTTGGTAGTTATTATCTAGAATTTGAACCCCTATTGACATCTAAATCAATAATTGAGATAGGTGTTGTAAATCCTCGAAAATTTGCATAATTATGAACATTCATTTTTGTTTTTTTGTTTTTTCCCCTTGAAGTGGACCAACTTGGAGGGCTTAAGCTTGTAAGGTGATTAGATTTGTACGAGTAATTCAAGGGTGTATTTTTAGGTCCTAGTTAAGCAAATCTAAGCAAAAACAATACTTATTTTTCAATCCTGTACACCTAAAAATTTCAAAAAATTTACAGAAAAATTATGTTGTGCCAATAAGTTTTTAATCAACAAATTCCCCGCCAGCCGCGTTTAGGGAAAAAAAAATTATTGTCTCTCTTCCTCTCTCCTTTCCATTTTCTTCCTCCAACCTCTTTCCCCTCCCATTAAACCCTAACCTTAGTGAGAACTCTCTACTACCCTAAATCAGCCCATTCTCCTGTCTCACCTCTCTCTCTCTCTCTCTCTCTCTCTCTCTCTCTCTCTCTCTCTCATGCTTATCTCCCTCTCACTCACACGACATCTTTCTCTCTCTAAGTTTCTCTCTCTCCCACATTCCCTCTCCGTCAAGTGCAGCAATCGGATGACAACTACCTACCGCTAGCACTGCCGGCACCACCAGCCTACCAGCGATGCCCTCCTATTGCCACCAATAGCCGTCCAACCAACCTCTTCTCTTCCCCTTTGAGTAAGTATGGCTAGGGTTTATGAAAACCCCAGCCCAAGTATTCGCTTCTCTTAATATTTTCTCCATAAATCTTCATCATTTGATCAATAAATATGAGTTTTAATGCCTTCCTTCATTTTCGGATTTAAACTTTCTTGAGTTGAAGGATTAACATATCCCAAGTCTCTTCTTTTTCCCTTAAACTCTCTTTCAAGGTAAAGGTTAATATTTAACCCTCATAATTTTATGACTTCGATTGGATTAAGAGTTTGAAATAGTAGGAAAATAAGGAGGACATGATATAAATGCATTATGAAAAAGTTTGCCAAGGGATGTTATCGTTTAAGGCCAAAACATAGGAGATTACCGTCCCTGCTACAGCCAAAACATATGGAAACTTTGAGAAATTACTGGTTGATATTAGCTTGGTGAAAAATCATGAAATTTACATGGTTTATAGATATAGGAGTTCTCTATACTTGGAGTTTTGAATCATGTCAATTGGAATTCATATTCGGAAGTTATGAATGAAATTCGAAGACTGCACAAATCTAAACTGCACTAGGATAGTTTGCAAATTTGGCTCAATTTGAACTAGTTAGAACCAGAATCTAATAACTACTCTATAACAAAAGTTGCGGTGGATGAAATGACCTTTCCAGAATGGCCTTAATCTCTAAAATCTTATATCTAGAATGGGAGTTGTAGCCTCTAGAAGTTGGATGTAAAGTCTGGTCCTAATTTGGGTAGTGCATATGAGGGCTAAGTACGAATGCAAAGACTTCAAAAGTTCACAAAAAATTATTTTGGGAGTCTAAATTGTTAATGGGGCATAAGAAATAGGGTTTTAAAGAATTTTATGGGCCATAATTCATTATGTTCAATTTTGGGCTAGGACTAAGGCTAACAAAACCACTTTTGAAAATTTCATAGAACCAAGTTAAAAACTCGAGCTTAAGCTTTGGCATCGCTTTTAATAAGGTAACAATTATATCCTCACTCCGCTGAATGTCTCTTTATAAAATGGGCTTTGTGGGTTAGCTTTTGTGTTGATTTGAATTGATATTTGGGGGATTTCAGTGAATAAATTGGTATGATGAGACTTTACGGTTACTATTGAGGTTGCATGAAATCTTAGATTGCTTGAATAAACCTTCTAATGTCTTATTTCGAACATGCCTTTAAATGGTTTTGGACCCCTATTGGGTTGCGATGGGCTAGTGGATATTACTCATAAAAATGACAACTAAGTGAATGAATTAGGCGAGAAGGGGGAGGTTTGCTCTCGATCATGAGAAGGACTTATGGCCTTCCTCGGGTATGCCCATGCATGGCTAGCGGCCACTTGTCATCACGTTAATAGACGTGGGCCAGGTTATCAGTAACCGTCCAGTTGACGGTAGGCCATGGATTGGATAAGCGGCTGCATCTAAATCAGCTACAGGTCATGAGATCTAGCAAGGTCGCTCACTCTTTTATCTTACAAATTGAGCTGCGAGAGATATGAATGAACTTAGAGTTCAGGTTTGAATGGTTGGGTACTCTTTATAAGTTATCTGAATTGTCTTTTCCCCATTCCTAACACTATCTAAAATGAATTTAGGTCTGTTGGTTTGACTATTAGGGGTGATTGTTACTAAGCTTCATCTCATTCTTTTAACTGTTTTGTTTTTCAGGTGATTATGACGAGCATAGGGATAGGACATTCGTTTAAAGCGAGGCCGTTAGTGCATAAGACCTATGAACTGTTACCTTGAATAAATTTTCCAGTGTGGACATTTGGTTTAAACCTATCATGTTTGACTTGACTCTTGTGGTTTGATTTAGCATTAAATGTTTAATAATGACCTTCCTGTGATACTCAGCCTTGTGTTTCCTAATAGGAAATATGGCAGTAACGCCCTATCAGGCTATCCATTGCCACATAGGTTAAATAGTAATAATTAATTGAAATTAGAAATTTCAGGGTGTTACAGAGTGGTACCGGAGTTCAAGGTTATAGATCTGAAAGCTCGGTTGAGAATGTTGTAATCCAAGATAAAGAGTTTAAAACCTATAGACTTAAGAACTCCGTGGAGAGTGAGTGTAGGATGAGGAAAAAGGGGATGCACTCATCAGCATAAATATATTGGAGTATGTGTCTTATTTGTAATTATTTATGTATAGGATGAACGGTACACAGCATTGTCATTACATGGGGTGTCGTTGTCTCCACAAGAGAGTAGAAAAGAAACCTGGGGTTGACATGGTTGACCATATTCAACGAGTTGAGGAGGTCATACATAGGTACCTAGATGATATGCTAAATAGCTACTTAAGACTTGGGGAAAACTAAGTCCTTTTCTTCCTCTTGACCTCTTAAGGTGACTCAGAATGGCACTATCGAATTAATAAGTTACACACTAAGGTTTGAGCGTTTCGTGACTGAAGAAGGTGTTGCTGGCGTGATTAGAACCCTATTGGTATGAACTTAGTGGAGTTAGTCGATCAGTTATTTAATACGGGCCCGTATGACTAACTGCTTACACCTACAATCGAGGATGAGACCCTACCACCCCTGGATCAAGAGGATGCTGAGAGTTCCTAATATGGCCACAAGCGCATGGTGGCATTGTAGCAAATTAAGGTCGTCTCCCACAAGGATTAGGTTGATCTATTGAACTTTATCCCCTCAAAATAGGTTAAGCAAATCCCAAATTTGTGAATGAAATTGATCTATACTACTTATCTAATTAATAGATAATGAATCAAGGAATTTAACCAAACCAAACAATTTTCCAACTCAAGAATTTTAGATGGGTAATTCCATAACCGATAATCGAATTATCAGACCCCTCTTTCAAGGTGGAATGAAGTTCTTAAATCTAATCAACTATCATTTCTCAAGGGTTTTTGATTAATCTAAGATCAACAAGGACGCGATTTTCAAATTGGGGGTTTCTCAAATGATGAGTCTTTCTCAAGATCCTATACACGTAAGCTAAATCTTAGTTTTCCATCATTTAGTTTTACCTTTTAGTTCTTCACCAAATGTCTAAAACAAGCAAGAAATCGATCAAGTTTCCTACTAGCAAATCGGCGTCTAAGATTCGATAGAATAAACATAATAAATTCAAAACACTTTTAGATGAAAACAAGAATTGATTCAATCACGAGAATTCAATTCAATTCCTAGATTAGCAATCCAAAATCTAACACAAAAATCAACAACAATATGAAAGCATAAGAATCTAAAGAGAAAAAAGAAGAGAAGAGGGAGGAATTGCTCAGCCAATACGCGCTTGAATCGTCGTTGCAAACCCGATATGGAATCCTTACAATCTTCACCTTCAACTTGCTCTCAACTCTCTCTAATCTAAGTCCTAAACTAATTGATGAAATTGAAGAGAGGAAAATGGAATGATGGGTTGTGTGGATTGAGGATGTAAACAACCCTTTTTATATCAAAACCACTGGAAGTCGAACTGCCACGCGTACTAATAGAATTAAAACTGCCTGAAAGTCGAAAAGCCACGAGAAAACATAACGATCTGAGGGAAAGGGGGGCGACCACGGATCATGGGCACCAGCACGGACCATCCGTGGTGGCCACTGCTTCGTTGTTCTCTTATTCTTCTCTTTCTTCCACGGGCATGGTGACTGGGGGTGTCCATGGTGAGTCATAAGGATGACTTTTAAGGGTCAATTCTTAATCAAAATGGTCTCAAAACCTATAAAAGTCATCAAAGCACTATACCTAAGCGTAAAATGGGATTTTTAGGATAAAAACTAAGCATAAAACTTAAGAATCCCCTAAAAACGCATCAAAATGACCTTAAAATGATATGCTCTATGGGTGCTTATCAAACTCCCCCAAGCTTGAACGGTTGCTTGTCCTCAAGCAAACACTAGAGAAAAGGAACAAGGGGAGATGCATCTAGGACTCAAAACATAATAGCCTCCTTAAAATATGCAAGCCATAGCATATCACAAGTAAGAATGCCAATCAACGGCAACCCCAAGGAGCGCGCAGGTCATTTTAAAATTAGAAGAAGCTGAATGTTTTCAAAGGAGTATAAAAACACAAGCTTGATATCAAACTTGATCACCCCTAAGGAACCATAAAACACATCATGCAAGCACATGAGATTGTAGAGCTAAATAGGCTGGTAGAACCTCACTTTATAGGAAATGTGAATCACTCTCACTCATGTATTTAATATTGCATAGGTTCCCTTATGACTCATTCCAAGGACACAATCTACCATATGTTTGCCAAGACTCTCAAATTCGCTACCACTAGGATGCAATGTGCACAAGACAATCAAAAGGACTTTATATGGGTTATAATGCGGGTTAGAAGGGTTAAGATAAAGGAGGTCAACAAATAAATTTGGACAATGTGGACCTATTTAGCCAAGTGACTAGGGAGCAATCAATCAACCACCAAGCAACTATGAAGTTCATCAACACTCCAAACTTCAACAATTCAATGAACACATCCCAATGAATCATGTAAGAAATGAGTTGACAAAGAAGAAACACAATCTATGTACAAATCCAATGCCAATCACTTATTCATTCTCTTTTGCTTATTTTGTCCTTCGTTTTTTTGTTTTCTTATTCTCCTCTTTTTTTTCTTTCTTTTGTTTACATGATTTTTCTCTTTTTTTCCTTTTTCTTCAACATGACTTTTTTTTTCATTTTCTTTCTTCTCGTTTTTTTGGGGAAATAAAACGAAAATTGCAATTATTGAGAGGCACAGGATCACGAACTATCAACTCACAAACTAATTTATATGTACATATAGAACCCGGGCAAGAGAGGAATAAATCCAAATGCTCAATAACATCAATTCCGCAACAAACAAACATAACAAAGCCACCTTAAACTCAATTGCCCCCAAGACCACCCACTATATAGATAAAGTGATGCTCCATAGACTTGGCTTAAAGGTAGGAGTATGTGTTTGACCAAGGGCTAATATGAAGGGATCATAGCTAAGACAGATATAAGCTCAAAGGGGCTAGCAAAGGGAAAAAACATGTAACACAAGGGTAGGCTATTTGGCTATGTGGCTATTCAATAACAAAGAATGCCTATCTCATCTCATCAAATATGCACATGCCATTGTAGTTTTGGGCAAGAGTGAAGGCAAGTTCTAGAGATGCAATATGGAAGACTCACATTCATGAAATAAACATGAGATTAAATGTAATCAACTAGTCCAAATAAGGCTCAAAAATCTCATACGACATCTCCTAAAGTCTCATTAAGCTCATAAAATGACTCCCATGTACCAACATTAGTGTTAAGGACTCCAAGGGATAACAAAGTTCTCAAACAAGACAAGGGTCCAAACAAAAAATATCTACAAACTTTTCAAAAATTTTAACACCAAAAGAGATTACACATCAATAGTTTCCCAAGCTCATGAAAGCTATTTTGCCTAAAGAATCATCACTGGAGGTTATCTCAGATCAATCCACACTATCTGTACATGCTATCCTATATGCAAACCTAAATGCAGCTGAATGCAAACACTAATGCAAACAAAAAGAAACCTAAAACTACATGGTCTAACATGTATGCAAGGTAATAACCCAAATGAAAAACATGGAACTACCCTTCCCCTAGTGGTGAGATGAAGCACTATTATTCAAAGGAAAGATAGTAAAAGAAGGGAAAGGAAACAAAACATAACGATCTCACCAGGTTAGGTGCTAGATGCACCTAAGCTAAGGCCTCCTCGCAAATGGGGCAAATGGAATATCAGCCACTCCATCACATCTTCAAGACTCTGTTCACCACATTAGACTTCGCCAACGCACGTAGAAGCTTGTCGAATGCCACAACATGGGATTCGCAAGCATGGTAGTGCGAGAGCATGAAGATAAGAACATTAAAGAAAGTTAGTGCTCTCCTCATCAAACCAAATACAATAGAAAAATCAAAAGAGAAATCAAAGAAAGTATTTCACATGATTTTTCCCAGTAGGTCCTCTAGGCATGTACAATAAGGATCAATAAAGAGATCATACCCTCTTAAGTAACCTAGGGATATAAAATTATCAACACTTCCACCAAGCATATTAAACATGTTATCCACACAGCCCAAATCAACTTTAGCATTAAAAATTATAGGATTATAAATGGGCACATCAAGATAATACTCGGGGGAAGGAGAGGGCAATGAACAAATAGGTGAAATATAAGAATGATCAAGGGGATTAGGGATAACATTATTACAACCAAGGCTAGGAGACTCCTCATGCATAAACACATCACGTGACCCCCTCCAAAAGAGTCTTATCCATTTCATACATCTCATCTAAAATATCTTCGGGCTCAAAACATGCATCGGCAACATCAAACCTAGCAATTCCCCCTAAAGGCTCACCCACCTCGAGCCCTGTACACTAAGCTAAAGAGAAGGATAAATCAGATAAGGTCAAGACAACATCAGTATTGTCCCTGGGTAATACAAAGTCAGGTTGAGCATAGTATGCATAATAAGGACACGAATTAATATCATAGTCAGAAGAATTACACAAGTCACACTAAAAAGGGGTATAATAAGATCTAGCATAGAATGAATAAGGATCAAAACATGAATATCTAAAAGCACGACTAGCCTTCTCAAATCCAAATGAATCCCAAGCAATCTACTCAAGCAAATACCGTGCTTCATCAACATTTTTACTATGAAAACCCCAATAATCTAAAAAAGCATGGATTTTGCAATTTACACCCTCATCAACAATGTCTAACACTTCCCCGTTAACCCACACACCACATTGAGAAGAAAAACATGCAAACGCTTAAAATACATCCAAAATAATTCATGCTCGAATTGGGAGAAATGGAAAATTGTCATCATTTTTTTTGTTTCAAAACTTTTTTATCTTGCTTTTTTAATTTTCAATTTTTTTTTGCGGTTTCTTTTTTTCACAGAAAAAAATTTTTAGTCAATCCTATCGAGAAAAACCCAATATTCAACACTAGTCTCCAGCAACTGTGCTAAAAATTTGATACGACCGCAAGTACACGATGGCATTGTAGCAAATCAAGATCGTCTCCCACAATGACTAGGTTGATCTATTGGGCTTTATTCCCTCAAGATAGGTGAAGCGAATCCCAAATTTGCGAATGAAATTGATCTATGCTACTTATCTAATCTAATAGAAAATCAATCAAGGAATTTAATCAAACCAAACAATTTTCCAACTCAAGAATTAATCAAGCGCCTTTTCTTTAGATGGGTAATTCCAAAATCGATAATCGAATTATCAAACCCCTCTTTCAAGGTGGAATAAAATTCTTAAATCTAATCAACTATCGATTCTCAAGGGTTTTTGATTAATCTAATATCAACAAGGACTCAATTATCAAATTTAGGGGTTTCTTAAATGGCGAGTCTTTCTCAAGATCCCATACACGTAAGTGAAATTTTAGTTTTCCAACATTTAGTTTCACCTTTTAGTTCTTCACAAAATGTCTAAAACAAGCAAAAAATTGATTAAGTTTTCTACTAGCAAATCCACGTCTAAGATTCAATAGAATAAACCTAGCAAATCTAAAGCACTTTCAGATGAAAACAAGAATTGATTCAATTACGAGAATTCAATTCAATTCCTAGATTAATAATACAAAACTTAACATAAAATCAACAATAATATGAAAGCATAAAAATCTAAAGAGAATGGAGAGGAATTGCTCAGCCAATGCGTGCTTAAACCGTCGTTGCAATCCGATATGGAATCCTTGCAATCTTCACCTTCAAGTTGCTCTCAATTGTCTCAAATCTAAATCCTAATCTAATTGATGAAATTGAAGAGGGGAAAATGGAATGATGGGTTGTGTGGATTGAGGATGCAAACAACCCCTTTTATACCAAAATCGCTGGAAGTCGAACAGCCACGCGTAATAATGGAATTAAAACTACCTGGAAGTCGAAAAGTCACGAGAGAACATAACGATCTGGGGGAAAGGAGAGCCACCACGGATTGTGGGCACCACTGCCTCGGTGTTCTCTTATTCTTCTCTTTTTTCCACAGGCATGGTGACTAGGGGCATCCGTGGTGAGTCATAGGATGACTTCTAAGGGTCAATTCTTGATCAAAAAGGTCTCAAAACCTACAAAAGTCATCAAAGCACTATACCCACAAATGAAATGGTATTTTTGGGGTAAAAACTAAGCACAAAACTTATAAATCCCCTAAAAATGCATCAAAGTGACCTAAAATGATATGCTCTATGGGTACTTATCAGTTTCACCACCAAGAAACCTAAACATTCTATGGAGGACCCCATAGAGGAACCCATGGAGGAGGAGGACCCCATGGAGGAACCCATAGAGGAGGACGACTCTGACAGGGAACTAATAAAGGACAAAGACTTGAGGAGGAATTTGGTGAGAATAGGGACCCCAAAGGACTAGCAGAAGATGAAGACCTTGAAGAAGTAGATCTAAATAAGGGACCAAAGGGAAAACTAGTGGAAGAACCTGAGATTAAAGATGCACTTGCAACTGAATCTGAACCTTAACCTGAAGTTACTCATTAGAAGGCGAGGAGGTGTGGTAGGATGTGTCGAGGAACATGTCCATTAGAAGCTCCTAGGCAATAGATGGTGGATGATTTCTTAAAGCCAATAATGTTAGGTTTTAAAGATTGTATGACTTTTGCTTCTTTTGCTAGTAGAGTACGAACTGAGAAAGTTATCAAATTGCTTATGTAATGATAATAGTGGTGTGAAAAATATTTATCATTTCTAATATATACATTGGATGTACTCATTAAGTTTTCGTGGGTGCGATTGCTTACATGATTATTTAAGAAGAGTGTGTTTGATCTAAGCATGAATACTGGTAATGTTAATGAAGTGTATATGAGACATGTGGTTATGTATAATAAAAACTTGGCCGTGTAAGTGCTAAGCCAATTGGCCCAAATGAACGATGCAAATGTATGTAACTATGAACATTACTGCATATTTTTTTGATGATGGTGATGTAAATAAGACTGCATTGTTAAGACGTTGCAAAATGCTTGTTGTGAACTATTAGGAATAAGCTAAACTTGATTAATTTCCAAGTCAAGATGTCGAGAATCAATGGAGAATCTCAAACCGGGCCCCATCCCATTCCAAGGCCTCACGTAAATCTGGAGAACACCATGGCCAATTTAGAATGACTGGAAGCCCTACGGCTTAGGGATGGGGGTAGGACTCCCAGCAACGTGGATGAGACCAACCTACCTATCGGAACAGACCTCACAAACGTCTTGCTTCTAAAGCTAATACAAAAGTAAGGGGAGTAAATGCAACAATAAAACTAACACCTCCAGAAGATGGCAGAAGTAAAGGAAAAGAAGACGTGGGAGGATAACTCTTATATGTTTAAGAAACTTACTAGCCATAATCCACCGATATAAGATGGTGCCCTTGACTCCAATGCATTCAAAGATTGGATTCGAGGCATGAAGAGATTGTTTGATACTCTCTAGTACCCTGAGGAATGAAGCGTAGGATTCGCTGTGTTCTACCTGAAGGATGAGGC
Organism: Carnegiea gigantea; assembly: GCA_029747015.1. NCBI lineage: Eukaryota > Viridiplantae > Streptophyta > Magnoliopsida > Caryophyllales > Cactaceae > Carnegiea > Carnegiea gigantea. The sequence goes on along the minus strand of JAKOGI010000655.1, from coordinate 155,562 downwards.
CGACCTTTGGTGGGGTACTATAGGGGAAAGACAGTATGAGCCTGGGCTTAAGTGGAAAAGGTTTAAGGAGTTAATCAAGAACCATTTTTACTCAGTGTCCCTTCAGAAAGCCAAGGAGAATGAGTTCATGTAATTACAATAAGGGAGGATGAGTATATTGGAATATGCTTCCAAATTTATGAAACTCTCTCGCTTTGACCCTGCCTTCATAGCTGATGCGAAATTGATGATGAATCACTTTAAAGAGAGGCTTAACCCTTACCTCAAATAAAGGATGTCAGTGCGTCAATATGTTTCCTATGAAGATATGTATGACACCACTGTGAACATAAAAAAGGGGTGATGAAGGAGAAGAATGAGTACTATAATGAGCAGTGAAGGGCAAACGGAAGGGGTACCAGTGGGAAAATCACCACTTTCAGGGCCAATACAAGAAGCCTCAAGGGAACTACCACAGCAATAACAACAACATGCATGGGGGGAAGTACAATAGTAACCAGTCTAGAGTAACCTGCAATGCCTATGGGAAGCCAGGGCACCACGCTCGTGAGTGTCATACCAACGAGAGATGTTACCACTGTGGAGGTCCTCAGCATTAGGTGAGGGATTGTCTACATCCACCATCTCCTATTGATTAAGGGCATGGAGGACAATAGCCATAAAAATACTACCAAAACAAGGGTGGGCAAGTAGCAAACCCAAACATCCAAACCTGAGCGCTCCAGCAGAACCAACCGAGACCTTCGAACCAACCATCTCGGAACACTAGAGGCAGAGTCTATATGATGCAAAGGGAAGAAGCTAAAGATGCTCCCAATATAGTGATTGGTACTTCTCTATCAAAACTCAACCTATTGATGTCCTGTTTGACTATGGTGCTATGCATTCTTCTATTTCCATCAAGTTAATTGAGATATTAAGGCTAGTTCCAACATCTAGACACCCTATGCTATCTGAGCCGCTTCCCGATGGGAAGACGTGAGGTGTAATAAGATATAGAAGGACTACCCTATCCAAATTTACGACTATGATTTCTTGGTTGGCCTGTACAAATTTGAGCTAACTAACTTCGATGTGATTTTAGGAATGAACTGGTTGTTGAAATACCAAGCACAAATAAATTGTCCCAAACAGATGATCACCCTAAGGGGACGTAAGGGAGAAAAGGTAGTTCATAAAAGGGAAGGTCCTGAAGTGTGGTATGAGACTTGTCACCAGCAATAGAAGCCTAGAAGCTATTAGGATGAGGTTACAAGGGGTTCTATGTAATGTGGTAGGCAACAAAGCCCTTAAGCCCCTTATCGAGTAGTTCAGGAGTTTTTTAATGTCTTTACTGAGGAGATCCCAGGCATTCCACCACCCAGAAAGGTGGAATTCTGCACTCTCTTGGTGCCAGGAGCAACCCCTATCTCCAAAGCACTTTATCGAGTGACCCCGGTAGAACTTAAGGAGCTAAGGGTGCAGCTTGATGAATTATTAGGAAAGGAGTATATTAGACCAAGTACATCTCCATGGGGAGGCCCGTGCTATTCGTAAAAAAGAAGGAATGAACCTTGAGGTTATGCATTGATTACAAGGAGCTTAACAAGATAATCATCAAGAACCGCTATCCTTTACCTCGGATAGATGACCTCTTTCACCAGCTAAAAGGCGTGGGGACTTTTCTAAGATAGATCTTTTATCGGGCTACCATCAACTCCGCATCAAGGAGGATGACATACCTAAGACGGCATTCCACACTCGATACGAACACTACAAATACATGGTGATGCCTTTTGGGCTTACCTACACCCCAGCTGCATTTGTGAATCCCATGAATAAGGTCTTTAAACCTTATTTGGATCAATTTATAGTGGTGTTCATAGATAACATATTGATCTGCTCGAGGACACCAGAGGAACATACCCACCATTTGAGGACCGTCCTAGAAGTACTAAGGAAAAATGAATTGTATGTAAAATTAAAGTAGTGTGAGTTTTGGTTGGAGAAAGTAGCATTTTTAGGGCATATGGTGTCCAGAGAGGGAGTCTCCATGGATTCTCAAAAGATATAAGCTATAATGCAGTGACCTAGACCCTAGAATGCAACTAAAGTGAGGAGTTTTCTAGCGTTGACAAGTTATTATTGCAGATTTATCCAAAACTTCTCTAAGGTTGCAACACCCCTCACTAACTTAACGAGGAAAACCACTAAGTATGAGTGGACTGATAAGTACAAGGAAGCCTTTCAAGAGCTTAAGAAGAGATTGACTAGTGCATCTGTATTGGCATTACCCACCAATGACAAGAACTTTATGGTATATAGTGATGCATCTAAAAACGGATTAGGTTGTATTTGATGCAAAATAACTGTGTCATAGCTTATGCCTCCCGACAACTAAAGACCCATGAGCATAACTATTCGAATCATAGCTTGGAACTAGCAACAGTAGTGTTTGCACTAAAGATTTGGAGGCATTATTTGCACAGGGTGCACTGTGAGATTTGTATAGACCACCAAAGTCTAAAGTACTTGTTTTTACAAAGGGACTTGAACCTGAGGTAGATAAGATGGTTAGAATTCTTTAAGGATTATGACATAAACTTTCAGCACCACCCAGGAAAGGCAAATGTGGTGGTTGATGCATTAAGTCGCAGGTCATACCCGACCCTTAAGTACTTATTGGCATTACTGAGAGATTTATATAAAAGAATTTAAGAAGCTGGAGATTAATAAGGTGATAAAGAGGGAACAACTCACACTTTATACCTTGGAGGTACAACTTGCCATTATCGAGGACATTCGGATCGCTCAAAATGCTCACCCCTAGTTGGAAAGGGTCGAGGCTAAGGTGATAGCAGGAAAGGCGCTTGGCTTCGTGATTTATGAAGATGGAACTTTGTGGTTCCAAAATCGGGTATGTGTTCCAGCTGTAGAGAAACTTAAGCAGAAAATTCTCGATGAGGGACACAACAGCCACACTTAGTACACGCTGGGGGAAACAAACCATATAAGGATCTGAAACGGACCTTCTGCTGAGTAACATGAAACAAAAGGTGGTAGACTATGTGGCTAAGTGTCTAAACTGTCAGCGGGTGAAAATGGAACACCAAAGACGCACAGGGCTTTTACAACTGTTAGAGGTTCCTAAGTGGAAATGGGACTCGGTCCCCATGGATTTTGTGGTGGGCTTGTTGTAATTTTCACAAGTATACGTGATAAACCTATTTTTGGACCTTATTTTTTATCCCATTTCCCTTTGTTTTCATGTTCGATCTTGTTGAGAAAGGGCTAAATCGGCCTCCTTTAGTATATATTTCGCTCATTCGACATCTTTTCATATTTTTAGGAATTCTACTGAAGGAATAAAAGGATTGTCGATGATTAGTAGAAAGGAGTGCTAAAGAGGTGAGTTTAAAGTCACAAAAGTGGTCACTCGGCGTCACATGGAAGTTCTAGAGGTTCGGCACAGGGACCTCACACTTACCGGCACGGCCGTGCCATGCCGAAGAATCGAGGAGTGGCGACCAGTAAGGTGGCACGGCCACCCCGTGCCGGTCGTGCCACCTCGGCCAGGGTGGCACGGCCATGCTTCCCCCCTTTTTCACACGTCGCGACTTAAACTCTTTCGAAGCAGTTTTCGGGACATCTCATTCATTGTTTTCTTTACTAGAGGGTATCTCTTAGAGGTGAAATTTTTAGGGTTTTCTTAGGAGAGTTAATTGTTCCTTTTGACTCAATTTACGATTATTAAACATTGGTTCTACGTCGATTCAACAATCAATACAAGTTTGTTCTCTGATTCTCTCTCCCTTTCGTTGTTGTTTTAGAGTTTGGTTGAATCATGTTTAGTACATTGGTAATTGAGTTATTGGAATTTAGTATGATTGGTGGCTAATCTCCCTACTTGGGTTGGGATTGAAGCCGATTATGTTTAGTTGAATCAAAATCTAGCTTCAATCCCTTATTTTCTCACGCTTATATTCGCAATTTCTACTACGCACACTAGGTGTTTGATGAAATGCTCGAAAGAGCATTCGTCCATTTTTATTCGCGTTTAGGAGAGCGTTAAAAGACGGAACCTTTACCTAGTGTGGCTTACTAGACAATTGGGATTTTAATATGAAAATAATTAAGGTTCTAATTGAGATTCGAGATTGTAGATCTTATAATCCTGTGACTTTAGTTCTATGAAAATAGGTAAATACAGTTCTAGGATTAGTCTTCGACCCTTGAGAGAGGGAGGAGATGGGCTTAACTGGCAATCTATCTATGTTTCATGGGGTTAGTAATTGGTTTAGCTAACATATTCGTACTGTTAATTCCAACCTAAGTGTTTTAATACCCTGCTTTCTTATTCGATTCCTAGTTGTTATCGTCCCCGTAGTTTAGTCCTAAATTCGCAACTTGATTTATCTAGCTTGAGTGTCTAAGTTAGTTTTGGTACTCAAAAGCAAGTTCCCTGTGGACACGACCCGTACTCGCCGGTTGCTCGCTACAGCTACACCGTGCACTTGCGGTAACACATTTTAAGACAACAATACGGTAGTTCATTATAACATTTAGAGGCATCGATCCTCAGGGATGAGATTATGAAATTAGACTTCTAACCACTAAGTTGCTAGGCAATGAGACTATCTACTTTAAATGAATTAAAACTATTCTATTACTTCTACTTGGATAGTGAGAACACAAGTGGGCAAATCCGTTAAGTCAATCTCAATTCACAACTAAATTAAGGCTAATGAAATCAGTATGTCATACCCATGCAACAACATAATTCACTAGAAGACAATTATTTCATAATCCACCTAACAACTATGCAAATATAGCCTAAGTGTGCAGTTTCATTAGAATAATCTTAATAGTTGAAGTGGACCCTCAGAACAGACGCAACAAGTAACATTAGATTTGGAACCATACGCAACAAGTAACATTGGATTTGGAACCATAATCTAACATGATTCGTAAGGAATTTCAATACATGAATCATGCATTTGAACTCAGTGCTAGAAAAATGAATAATTAAATTGAAGATTCAAACCCAAAAGTGCTAATAAATCTCGACTCAAACTACAAATCTAACTGAATTGACAAAGCCGAATCTCGAATTACACCAATTTATGAACCTCTAATCTAAACCTAAATCTGAGAATTGGGACGTCGGAAAAAAAAAAAAAAACCACAAGAATGAAGAAAAAAATAAAAATAAAAAATGTAATCCCCCTCAATTTTGACCCTTTGCTCTAATTATAACCCCCATAAACGAAGTGCCTCTAATTGTAATTAATCTTCATTGAAGCTCCGTGTAACCATTCTTGTCATTACCTTATTCAATGCTTGCATCATGTCCACTTGATGAGAGAAGAAGAAAAATAGATGATCTTAATAAACAGGTGAATTGAAAAGGAATTAAAGAGTTTGGAAGAAGGAATGAAAGAAGATAGAAAAATTTAAATGATTTAGTCCGGGATTAAGTGATGATGCAGAACGAGGAAAAAGAAGATGAAATAGCGAATCAGGTTAGTGTGAAGCTATCTAGGTTCGAAGAAAGAGGAAGAAAATAGAAGGGGGGAAGGAAGAAAATAGAAGCGGGGGTTATTAAGTAGGAAGGCTGGGTTAGTCTGCTACTGGGCCACGTCAAGAGGAATTATTAGAAATGGGAGTCGTGTTTGGGCTAGGCCCAGTAAAAGAGAGACAAAAGGAGGAGTTGAGGAGGGGGGGAAGGCGGAATGGGCTAGAGGCTGGGTTAAATGCAGGTTGGACTGACCAAAGAGAATGAAATGAGGGAGAAAGGGTGAGGTGAGGACTGGGCAACACGTGAAATGGATTTCGGTCAAGCGCCCCCCTCAAACGGGAAAGAGGAGGTGAGGCACGGACTGGGCTTGGGCGTAGGATTCTCTTTGTTTGTTTCTTTCCTATTCTCTTGACCCAATCTTTGAGCAAGTGTTTATTTTCTCAAATTTTCCAATTCCTACAAAATAAAAAAAAGTACATTAAAATTCTAATTTAGTAATTTATTTTGAGCAATTTCAGATAATAAATAACATAATTTCTGCCTGAACAAATAACCCCACACTTAAACTTTGCTCATTCTCGAGTAAAATAAAACTAAAAATCCTAGAAAAAGAAAATGAAATCCTAACTCACTGTAACACCCCTAGCCCCTAGGCCAGAAGCATTACGCTTTCCTAACTTCTTACTTAATTCCTGGGACGAAACGGACAGAGCTCTCCCTAAAAACTGACCATTTCCAGGCTAAAAACCTTACAATAAGTCCCTGTAAATCAACGGAAGCGCAAAACTTTTAAAACATAACTCAACGGCCACACGCCGGAGTTCATAACTCAACGAGCCACTCGCTCGGAGTGCACCAACCAGATTGATTCATGAATAGAGAAGAAATAGAAGATACAACTCAACGGTTAACAAAACCGGAGTATTAAGATTTACATCCCAAAACATAGCTAAATTAAACCAAGAAGACATCTAACTAACTTGATGGTTGACTCAAACGGCCATGCAGAGCGACCTTTATACCATATGCATTACATGAACTAGAATAATCGTTTACAGACCTTTATAAAGTAAGAGTACATTACATGACTTCATTAAACACGTAAGATCCATTCCAATGAGTACATACGATGCCTTGTAAGCAACAATAGGTTCCTTCTGGACTTATCTGACTCAACTTCTTCTTGTCAGAAAGAAAACCTGGGAAAAAGGGGAAAGAATAGTGGGATGAGCAACTACACGCTCAATGAGTGTCCCCCAACCCCCCCAAAACCAAAACCGTTGCAGGCAGTACTATCTTTACTAGTCACATATCACGTTTCCATACTTTACTATCATAATAGATATTCATAGAACCTTAATGGGAGGATCACTAAACATAAACTTCACTTCGACCACTCAGTCATATTTCTAGGTTCCTCAACGACGGAGTTCTTTACTAGCAAGCAGTTAGGCACGTAAGTAAGCATCGAAGGCTAAGTATAAGGATCTTTTCCTTTCAAACATAACCTCCTAACATTCCATTTAAACTACACATGAACCCTCAATCATATGATGTGTATTTAAGGTTATCCCTTTTTATATTTACACTTTTCTTGGTATTTCATTCATATAATATACAGATCACACACAAAAACACACATCAAGCATTTAAGAACCTTTAAACATCATATTAAGCTATATGACACCCTCGCATGCTATTCACACATCAACGTTCACTCTTTTAGGAAGAGACGCCTTCATTCATGGAATTTTTAACGTGCTATAACTTTCTTTCTCATCTCATACACTTTAAATCAGACAGATTTGCTATGGATAAGAATGATGCCACATAAGATTAGAATCCACGTTCAACCATACTTGAGGATCATTTCATAACTCATTCATTGAAAACTTTCTTTCTTTCGTTGAAAACGTTTTCTTAGTCTTCAAAGGAAGTTTCATTTCGTTTGGTCGTGTAACGACCCTTACAAGCTTTTCATACATCATTTCATATAGCGTTTTGGGCCCATAAAAAAAAAACTTCCTTTCCTTTTTAATCGTTTAAAAATGGCAAAGGGCCAATTGCTTTTCTTAACTTAGTACGAAAGTACTTCTGGCATAAGATCATTACAGGGCGCTGATTGGGTGAGAACTATTCTCGACCCCATAGTGAGACCTAACGCTCACGCTTAAGCTCTTACTCCCGGGATGGCTACATATAACATATCGGACCATTACATTAGCCCTCGTCAGGGCCTCTAGGGTTTATCCGGACTTATCCCCTAGGTTAACATTACATCATATCATATTGTCCGCAGCACATTATCTTAGCCACTTAAAGCGTATCGGCCATAACGGCTAGTAATTTTCCGTTTCAAACAATAAAATCATTCAACGTATAATTCCCATCTCCCTTTTGTTAAAAACGTTTTAGGGATTCCTCCAAACACTATTTGAATAGCTAAAATAGGCCATAGCTCGTTACTAGATATGGCTATTATTCATTTAAAACACATGAAAAGTCATTTGCTAAAACATCACCCTTCCACACACATGTTACATTTTAAACATACAAGGAAAAGGGAAATACACATATCACATTTAAACACTTCGTAATCATTTCAACACAATGAGCCACACATGGCCTCGCAATCCACACGATTGCGGTAATTTCACAACCCGAACTCCCTCCTCACAAGCACCGTACCACAAGACCTCGAACGCTCATGATTCTTTCCTCAAACCATCCAACTACCAACTCGATTCATCGATTTATTAATCACAACATATTATCATACTAGCTTATGCAAAAAGGGATGGAAGATTAGGCCCTTACCTGAGCAACCAGCATCATTCAGTGAAGCGTTACAACAAGCGTGCATATAGCCACATTTATTCATAATTCGACAATACTTTATTCAGTAAATCAAACATAATTCGATTCTAAACATATACGTTGCATTTCGAAGTAACTTCCCTAAGCATGAATGTATTAAAAGGGTTCGAATTTATTTCGTTTACACACATAATACATTAGCTAGTTCAATTCGAATGGGAGCTAAACACGTTAAACTAACTTCGTTTTTAATCCCTTTTCATATATTAGCTAAATAACTTGAATCGATGCTAAACATATCAAACTAACTTCGTTTCTAATTCCTTTTCAAACAACAACTCAATAACTCGATTCGAAGCTAAATACGTTAAATTAACTTCGATTTTAATTCCGTTTTACACAATGACTCATTAACTCGAATCGAAGCTAAATACGTTAAATTAACTTCGATTTTAATTCCGTTTTAAACAATGACTCATTAACTCGAATCGAAGCTAAATACGTTAAATTAACCTCGATTTTAATTCTGTTTTAAACAATGACTCACTAGCTCGAATCGAAGCTAAATACGTTAAATTAATTTCGATTTTAATTCTGTTTTAAACAATGACTCATTAACTCGAATCGAAGCTAAATACGTTAAATTAACTTCGATTTTAATTCCGTTTTAAACAATGATGCATTAACTCGAATCGAAGCTAAATACGTTAAATTAACTTCGATTTTAATTCCATTTTAAACAACAAGTCACTGACTCGATTCGAAGCTAAACACGTTCATATAACTTCGGTTTTTAATTCTTTTTCACACATTAACTAATTAACTTGAATCGATGCTAAACACGTTAAACTAATTTCGTTTTTAATTCTTTTTATACATTAGCTAATTTTAATCGAATTCAAGCTAACCACGTGTAACAAATTCGAATTAGCCTCATGTACATGCATTAGCTAGTTGAATCCAACCGACCTACTCACATTCAAACAAATTCGAATCAAACTAACTTGCCTGTAATAGCTAATTTAGGTCATTCAACAAGCATCATACACGAATTGAAGCAAGCCTAGGTTAACATGCATCATTAAACTGCTGAAATTCGATTGAAAATTAATACTAATTTAGGAGGTGAGGAACACCCACCTCGATCCTAGCTTAGGGCACACAGATTAGCTGGATTTGGAGCAAGTTCAAACACCAATTGCTCAAAGTCTCCTCTGTCCTTTGCGCAATTCACGACCTAGCCCCGGCCCACAAACCTAACTCGCGATTTCTGAGAATTTTAGGCACAATTTAGAAGAATTTAGGGTGAGGATCGAATTTATAGAAGGAGAAGAGGTTCGAATTCACCTCGCATGCCCTAAAACGGACGGATGTTCGGCCGAGCTCGTGTCGATTCGCCCCTGTCTGCGGCCGGTTCTAGCCCAGCCACGCGTGAGGTGGTTCGCCGTCCTTGGCTGCGACGGTCGCCGGCGTGGTCGCGGCTCGTCGAGCCCCCCCCGCTCCTTCTCACTCTCGCGCCAACTCTCTCTCTCTCTCTCTCTCTCTCTCTCTCTCTACCGCGGTGTCACGAGGGTTGGCCGGCACCTGACTTGCTGGTGCGCCGCCGTCGACCTCGGTGATGCATATTTCCATATGCATCATTTTTATTCAAGTCCAATTTCAAAGAAGAAAAGGGTCAAAGAAGATCATGCATGGAAATGTGCCTATTTGTCTTCTTAAGTGAGTTCAAAGACTCGCGACACTATGGAGAGGTCAAAAAGAGGTTAAGCTTTGCTAGAAATTTGGTGCCGAATTCATCCCTGCGGAACCCGATTTTTGTGACCACTTTTGGACAAGCTCAAGTGGACCCACAACTTGAGGGCCCATGTGCTTTTGAAGCTTAAGATTTCATCTTTCAAATAAGCCCAAGTTTGTTTAATTTGGACATCATTTGATTGGGCAAAATATCACTCAAAGATACGTTGTGCTGATCCAGTCCAGTCTGAGATAGGTGCATTGTTTGGGCCATAACTTTCAAACCGCTTATCCAAATTGAGCAAATGAGCCCATTCTGGAAAATAGACTTCCAGGGCTTTCTAACAAGCCCAAGAACGCGTGATTTGGCTGAGTATTCTGGAAGTTATGCTCTGTTGAAATTGAGGCAGTTGCAAGGATTAATGCTGGGAATATGAAGAGTCTTCGGTTACATATACTTGTGTGGCTGATATTGTGCACGTTTTAGATGCTTCTAGATTGATGTAATCAGCTGCAAAAATCCTAGAATATTCCTTGTAACCTCCCCCACCCCCTTTTATGATGTGTCTTTTCATTTTTCTTAGACTTTTCATTAGCTAGTTTTAATTGTTAGGAGTTATTTGAGTCCTTTGATTGTCTTTTGCTGAGTCTATAAAAAGGGGAGGGGCGTGTGAAGCTATTCATTCAGCATTGTAAGAAATTTCCAAAGCAATACAAGTACTTTGAGTGTGTTTCTCAAAAGTGCAACTAAATTCCTAGTTCTATATCTTGAATTGTGGCAAATTCAAGTGGTGTTCTAGGTTCTCTTCCTTTTTCAATTGGAGTGATTCCTTGGTTAAGACAAGAGAATTAGCCCAAGGTCAAGTCATTGAGTGGCTCCGTGAAGGATTATCTCAATTACAAGATCTTGTTCTATCCCTTTTTCTTGTGTAGTGAAGTTCTTCATCCATCTCATCCATCTTTCATTTCTCTTCCCAATTTGGCTTATTTTGAGTTGGAGTTTGATTTGGTTCACTTGCCACCCACATATACATCACTCGGCCCCGACTCGCCGTCCGGTGGCCCTCCTCTCTCTCTTTCTCTCTCTCTGCCGTGGGGTTGTGGTCGGGGTGGGGGTGCCGTGAAGAGCCTCAAGACCCCCCCTTCGCGTTTCTCTGCCCAGTGAAAGAAGGGGCTTCGGCCCCTTATGTTCTCTTTTTTTTTTTTTTCCGGTTGATTCGGTTAATAACTCAATCAACTAAAACCGCTAGTCCAATCTCAAATGTCTTGTTCTAAACTCAAAACGATGCATAACCCTTCATCAATTATTCGAATCCAAATACGTCGAAGTTCGATTTAATAAGTCTCGAAACTAATTCTAAGGTTGAAAACCTAATCGTTTTCAGGAAATGACTAAATAAATCGAATAACAACTAAATTAAACTATCGATATAATTTAAAGGCATAAATGGCACGAATTGACTTTGAAATCAATAATAGCAATAATAATCTCGTCTTTAATGAAATTATAGTTCTCAAAGGCACATCGATAATAATTTAACTCATACAGTTACTAAAAATACGAATTTAGAACGTAAAAAGGAAATTTAGTTAGCTTAACGGAAAACGAAAATGCGGGGTCTTACACGCTTCCCCCCTTAAAAGAATTTCGTCCTCGAAATTCTAAATCTAAGTTCGGTCTTCCCCAGAATGCACGTGCATAACTAAGATCCACGCGGTGGGTTTTCAAAAGGTTTCATTTTGCAATCACTACTTTTTAAATCAAAAGAAAATTGTCTTATGGTACCCAGTCTCCTCCTCACCAATCTCTTCAAGCGTCTACTCGCTCTATTTAGGCGCCGAGGGCAAATCGCATTGAAGGAGGCAAATGAGTTGGCGTAGGAAACCATATTAAACTCATTTTCGAAAGGGGCAAGGACTTGAATCACCTACGCACTATTCGCATCATGACAAGGAGCTCTATGCACATGCATCGCTATGGGTTGGTGTCCAAGGATATGACTTCAGGCCGCAAAGAACAAGGGTCATAACGGTTAACCCTGAGACCCCATGGCACTCTAGAGTGATAAGAGCAACTCAAAGCATTACGTAGGATCACCTTAGCATAATGACATCACATGAAATCGATAACTTAATGTTTTCAAGCCAAGAATCACGTGCAGCATGAATCAGTCCATCACACACATGGTACACAACTTACAAGAGGATAAATATACAATCCATTAATCATGCAAGGAAACAACTTGGGAAGTTAGACGACAGGGATGTGGGACAAGACTCAGCAATAGACTTGTACGTATCCACGCATTAATTGTTCATGGGAGGTTGATGCATGGTTTCTTGGTTGTGGCGGGTTTAGCAAAGGATTCCTCATACCTAATGTTGCTCTTACATAACTCAACTATCGTTCCACAAGGGTTTAACTTCCAGGGTAAGGTGGTTTCCCAGGGCATTGCCACTTGGGGGATTTGCAATCTCATAGGGAAAACAGACTTTCAGTTTAACCAACGCAATGCCGCTTCTTATAGGTTCTTACGAGCAAGTATGTATGTATATAGATGTAACCCGAGAAATGGTAGTGGCACTATGCCCAACGGTGTTGTGTCTGGCTATAAGACAACTAGGTTGAAAGTAAGGCCAAACATGCTAAACAAAGTATAGTAAGACAGCATTGGTAGCATATATAATGGCTAGCAAAGCACTATCCAAGGTTCTCTATGAAACCTACCATGTACACATAGAATTCAGCATGCAAGACTTGATGTGGCTAACTCAGTCATACTATGCCAGGATACTTAGTTATAGCCTGTCAGGGATTGTTTTACACACATCCATTCATATCCCTTTAAGTCACGCATTCAAGTATGGTCGCAAGTACGCTGGCATGTCATATGGTTTAGGCAAAGAAGATACAGGGCCAATAAATGCGAATGAAACCCCTATGGCCACAAGATCTTTTTTTTTTTTTTTGGGCTAGGCATATGAGTTTTTAGCCACTCAATCAAATATATGAAACATAGAACTTAGGCATATAGACAATGAGTAATTCCGTTACCATTATGAATATCTTAGCACATCATGCAAGGATACATACAAGGGTAAGCATTCGAATGCAAAGGCCACAGTCACGTAATCATGTTATGAGGTATGTTCATAGTTGCTATGCTATCATTAGATAAGCACGATTATATGAAGCGAACACTCACATAACTTGAATTATTTGGCGAACTCAGTGGCGCACTCAACCAGAAGTAATTTAAACACGTACCAAATGGTTTATTTACTATACCTCTCACTTATGAAACACACGAATAACTATACATGCCATTTCATATAATGATATAGGCTTCCAAACGTTTATGAAAACATGGCGTGCTGTAAAACACAACGGTTCACAATAATGTTGTACAAGAGTCACCTAGGCTGGCATAAACGATAGCAATCCTCATTAGCATTCTAGGGCCAAAGGTATGCCTTGGGCTTGTCCAAAGTAACTAGAGACTAGCCATTAATCAGATAACAAGGGGTAAGAGTAGTGGCGCTACTGGTCTTACGCGGTACATCTATCTTACAGGTGATCATATGGGTCTTACTGTAGTTCACTTACCTTAGTGGAGATCATTACTATGTACAATTCCAAAGTCTGCTAGGTTCTTCCTCCCTTTCACTTTCTAGGTGTATTAGGGTTCGTCCAAGCCAAAACATCATCACTCCAATCACGGATAACAATCCATATAATAGAAAGCAGGTAATACACGGATTAGGTAACAATGGCAAAGAAGGAGAACGGTAGGTACACTTTACGCAATGTTTATTCACATCCTACCGCTAGCACATAGTTTTTCAAGCATGCATACGAAAATATCCTTTAATTTCACTCAGGTAATTCAAAATTCACATTAGCAAGGTACCATTTAGTAAGATTATCAATCATAGCAGCTAATTTCCAATCATTCCTTTCCTAGCTCAAAACGAAGGATTCTATCAACGTACACATCTCAGCACATACGCATCTACGACCAACATTTGATAAACATAAGGGCGCGTATTTGCGAATCTAAACTACCTCATCATCACTAACTGAGAGTTAAGCCTTCGGTGTAAGAAAACTTGGCTCGGCTCTAACTCCCTGAACAAAAGGCTTTAACCTGCAAGGTCCTTAGGTTTTCAAAAGGAAATAGTTTAACTGCTTCTACCTCTCTCTCTACCAACCTTGAATACATCTGCTCACTCCATTATGGGGCCCGAGGAGCAAATCGTACTTTGGGGGCAAAGAATATGCTTAGAGTTCAAACAATTTCAACTGTTCGAGTTCAATCCAAGTACACTTTAAACCTTTGATTTAACTCATCAAGGAGCATTTATAAAAGCTAACACTTAGCTCATTCACGAATACGCGAGTCATTCAGTCCACACTCTAATATAAGGCGCATTTATAAAAGCTAACACTTAGCTCATTCACGAATACGCGAGTCATTCAGTCCACACTCTAATATAAGGCTCACTTATGCAATTAATAAGTTCACTAAAGCCATGCATAGCCCATTAGACGCACCGACTTTTACAACAAGGAGCGCATTTGCACACAAAGGAACGACATATAGCACCTCATCCTAAATACGTTCCTAGGCGACTATATGAAATGCAAGACTCGGGTCGCAGCCTATGGTCGCAGGACCTTTGCTCTAATACCATCAATGTAACACCCCCAGCCCCTAGGCCAGAAGCGTTACGCTTTCCTAACTTCTTACTTAATTCCTGGGACGAAACGGACAGAGCTCCCCCTAAAAACTGACCATTTTCAGGCTAAAAGCCTTACAATAAGTCCCTGTAAATCAAGGAAAGCGCAAAACTTTTAAAACATAGCTCAACGGCCACACGCCGGAGTTCATAACTCAACGAGCCACTCGCTCGGAGTACACCAATCAGATTGATTCATGAATAGAGAAGAAATAGAAGATACAACTCAACGGTTAACAAAACCGGAGTATTAAGATTTACATCCCAAAACATAGCTAAATTAAACCAAGAAGACATCTAACTAACTTGATGGTTGGCTCAGACGGCCATACAGAGTGACCTTTATACCATATGCATTACATGAACTAGAATAATCGTTTACAGACCTTTATAAACTAAGAGTACATTATATGACTTCATTAAACACGTAAGATCCCTTCCAATGAGCACATACGACGCCTTGTAAGCAACAATAGGTTCCTTCTGGACTTATCTGACTCAACTTCTTCCTGTCAGAAAGAAAACCTGGGGAAAAGGGGAAAGAATAGTAGGATGAGCAACCACACGCTCAGTGAGTGTCCCCCAATCCCCCCTCAAAACCAAAACCGTTGCAGGCAGTACTATCTTTACTAGTCACATATCACGTTTCCATACTTTACTATCATAATAGATATTCATAGAACCTTAATGGGAGGATCACTAAACATAAACTTCACTTCGACCACTCAGTCATATTTCTAGGTTCCTCAACGACGGAGTTCTTTACTAGCAAGCAGTTAGGCACGTAAGTAAGCATTGAAGGCTAAGTATATGGATCTTTTCCTTTCAAACATAACCTCCTAACATTCCATTTAAACTACACATGAACCCTCAATCATATGATGTGTATTTAAGGTTATCCTTTTTCATATTTACACTTTTCTTGGTGTTTCATTCATATAATATACAGATCACACACATAAACACACATCAAGCATTTAAGTACCTTTAAACATCATATTAAGCTATATAACACCCTCGCATGCTATTCACACATCAACGTTCACTCTTTTAGGAAGAGACGCCTTCATTCATGGAATTTTTAACGTGCTATAACTTTCTTTCTCATCTCATACACTTTAAATCAGACAAATTTGCTATGGATAAGAATGATGCCACATAAGATTAGAATTCACGTTCAACCATACTTGAGAATCATTTCATAACTCATTCATTGAAAACTTTCTTTCTTTCGTTGAAAACGTTTTCTTAGTCGTCAAAGGAAGTTTCATTTCGTTTGGTCGTGTAACGACCCTTATAAGCTTTTCATACATCATTCCATATAGCCTTTTGGGCCCATAAAAAAAACTTCCTTTCCTTTTTAATCGTTTAAAAATGGCAAAGGGCCAATTGCTTTTCTTAACTTAGTACGAAAGTACTTCTGGCATAAGATCATTACAGGGTGCTGATTGGGTGAGAACTATTCTCGACCCCATAGTGAGACCTAACGCTCACGCTTAAGCTCTTACTCCCGGGATGGCTGCATATAACATATCGGACCATTACATTAGCCCTCGTCAGGGCCTCTAGGGTTTATCCGGACTTATCCCCTAGGTTAACATTACATCATATCATATTGTCCGCAGCACATTATCTTAGCCACTTAAAGCGTATCGGCCATAACGGCTAGTAATTTTCCGTTTCAAACAATAAAATCATTCAACGTATAATTCCCATCTCCCTTTTATTAAAAACGTTCTAGGGATTCCTCCAAACACTATTTGAATAGCTAAAATAGGTCATAGCTCGTTACTAGATATGGCTATTATTCATTTAAAACACATAAAAAGTCATTTGCTAAAACATCACCCTTCCACACACATGTTACATTTTAAACATACAAGGAAAAGGGAAATACACATATCACATTTAAACACTTCGTAATCATTTCAACACAATGAGCCACACATGGCCTCGCAATCCACACGATTGCGGTAATTCACAACCCGAACTCCCTCCTCACAAGCACCGTACCACAAGACCTCGAACGCTCATGATTCTTTCCTCAAACCATCCAACTACCAACTCGATTCATCGATTTATTAATCACAACATATTATCATATTAGCTTATGCAAAAAGGGAGGGAAGATTAGGCCCTTACCTGAGCAACCAGCATCATTCAGCGAAGCGTTACAACAAGCGTGCATATAGCCACATTTATTCATAATTTGACAATACTTTATTCAATAAATCAAACATAATTCGATTCTAAACATATACGTTGCATTTCGAAGTAACTTCCCTAAGCATGAATGTATTAAAAGGGTTCGAATTTATTTCGTTTACACACATAATACATTAGCTAGTTCAATTCGAATGGGAGCTAAACACGTTAAACTGACATCGTTTTTAATCCATTTTCATATATTAGCTAAATAACTTGAATCGATGCTAAACATATCAAACTAACTTCGTTTCTAATTCCTTTTCAAACAATAACTCAATAACTCGATTCGAAACTAAATACGTTAAATTAACTTCGATTTTAATTCCGTTTTAAACAATGACTCATTAACTCGAATCGAAGCTAAATACGTTAAATTAACTTCGATTTTAATTCCGTTTAAAACAATGACTCATTAGCTCGAATCGAAGCTAAATGCGTTAAGTTAATTTCAATTTTAATTCCGTTTTAAACAATGACTCATTAACTCGAATCGAAGCTAAATACGTTAAATTAACTTCGATTTTAATTCCGTTTTAAACAATGACGCATTAACTCGAATCGAAGTTAAATACGTTAAATTAACTTCGATTTTGATTCCATTTTAAACAACAACTCATTGACTCGATTCGAAGCTAAACACGTTCATATAACTTCGATTTTTAATTCTTTTTCACACATTAACTAATTAACTTGAATCGATGCTAAACACGTTAAACTAACTTCGTTTTTAATTCTTTTTATGCATTAGCTAATTTTAATCGAATTCAAGCTAACCACATGTAACAAATTCGAATTAGCCTCATGTACATGCATTAGCTAGTTGAATCCAACCGACCTACTCACATTCAAACAAATTCGAATCAAACTAACTTGCCTGTAATAGCTAATTTAGGTCTTTCAACAAGCATCATACACGAATTGAAGCAAGCCTAGGTTAACATGCATCATTAAACTGCTGAAATTCGATTGAAAATTAATACTAATTTAGGAGGCGAGGAACACCTACCTCGATCCTAGCTTAGGGCACACAGATTAGCTGGATTTGGAGCAAGTTCAAACACCAATTGCTCAAAGTCTCCTCTGTCCTTTGCGCAATTCACGACCTAGCCCCGGCCCACAAACCTAACTCGCGATTTCTGAGAATTTTAGGCACAATTTAGAAGAATTTAGGGTGAGGATCGAATTTATAGAAGGAGAAGAGGTTCGAATTCACCTCGCATGCCCTAAAACGGACGGATGTTCGGCCGAGCTCGTGGGTTCTAGCCCAGCCACTCGTGAGGTGGTTCGCCGTCCTTGGTTGCGACGGTCGCCGGCGTGGTCGCGGCTCCTCGAGCCCCCCCTCCGCTCCTCACTCTCGCTCCAACTCTCTCTCTCTCTCTCTCTCTCTCTCTCTCTCTCTCTGCCGCGGTGTCACGAGGGTTGGCCGGCGGCCGACCTACCGGTGCGCCGCCGTCGACCTCGGCCCCGACTCGCCGTCCGGTGGCCCTCCTCTCTCTCTTTCTCTCTCTGCCGTGGGGTTGTGGTCGGGGTGGGGGTGCCGTGAAGAGCCTCAAGACCCCCCCTTCGCGTTTCTCTGCCCAGTGAAAGAAGGGGCTTCGGCCCCTTATGTTCTCTTTTTTTTTTTTTTTGGTTGATTCGGTTAATAACTCAATCAACTAAAACCGCTAGTCCAATCTCAAATGTCTTGTTCTAAACTCAAAACGATGCATAACCCTTCATCAATTATTCGAATCCAAATACGTCGAAGTTCGATTTAATAAGTCTCGAAACTAATTCTAAGGTTGAAAACCTAATCGTTTTCAGGAAACGACTAAATAAATCGAATAACAACTAAATTAAACTATCGATATAATTTAAAGGCATAAATGGCACGAATTGACTTTGAAATCAATAATAGCAATAATAATCTCGTCTTTAATGAAATTATAGTTCTCAAAGGCACATCGATAATAATTTAACTCATACAGTTACTAAAAATACGAATTTAGAACGTAAAAAGGAAATTTAGTTAGCTTAACGGAAAACGAAAATGCGGGGTCCTACACTCACTTTCGTAGAAGTCACGTTTGCACTTAACATGTGCAATAAGCCCTTTAAACGCCTAGGTCATCCCTAGTGGACGAGTAAGATCTCGTGAGGGTTTACAGAAGATATACTATCAAAATCTTGACATTTTTTTCTTTCTGAAAACTCATATAACAACACTGGGGAAAAACATATGTACACATTCCAATCAACTACATCACTCAAGCAACCTAAGACTTAGGTCACATATAAATACAATGTACACATCAAGAAACCATTAATCCCCTCTAATGACATCTATGCACAATCTTTTACCCCGCTTAGAAATTATGTATAAGCATGGCTGGCAGAACCTCACTTCAAGGATAAGTGGAACACTCCCACTCATGTGTTTAAGATATCACCAGGATCAGTCAATTCTCTTCCAATCACACAACCCAACATAGGCTTGATAACATTCTCAATTCTCCACTACTAAAATGCAACATGCAAAGCAATAATCAAGAGGACTTTAAAAGGGTTGTGATGGGGCTAAGGTTAAAGGGTTAGGAAAGGGACAAATGATTTGGAAAAATGAGGAGCTAAAGGCCAAGCAGCTAATGAGCAACAAATGCTTCACAACTATAATAACCGTACCTTCTCACAAAACAAAATAAGAACACACTCCACGTAATTGAGCCATTAGAAATGAGTATATACAATGACAACATTCATGTCAAACACTCTTATTCATAACTCTTCTTGAAAGTTTTTTTCAACTCTATTTCAATCTTTTTTTCATTTTTTTTTTTCATTTTGTTTTGGTTGCTTTGTTTTTTCTCTTTTTTTTCATTAAGAAGATGAATGAATGGCATGTACAAAAACAATGCAACTCAATTTCCCAATGGTTACAACGATACATCCCATCGTATAACCGAAACTAACCACAAATTACATAAACACGCAAAAGCTACCCATCAAATAATGAAATGTTGCCCCACTAGTCTTACCTAAGGTACAGGAAATGTGTTTAGGCTGAGGGCTAAAATGAAGGGTTCACAACAAAAAGGTCAAGGCTCAAAAGGGTAAGCAAAGGATAAAAGCATTTCATCAGGGTGGCAATTTGGCTATGTGGCTTACAAAACAAATGAATGCCTCTATCATATTATCGTTATGTACATGCTAAATGTGATTTCAAAGAGAATCAAAGCAAGTTCTAGAGATCATGGAAGATGCACAAATGAAAAACAAAACATGAGACTAAAATGATGAATTAGTCTATAAAGCTCAAAATCTTACGGGTTTATCCACTAAACTCAAACTTGCTTAGAAATAATGTCATAGGTTAGGACTGTATACAAACATCACAATTTGTAAACTAACTTCTATCAATGCAAACCACATCTACGTACAACCTAATACTAAGGTACAAGAGAACATAACCAATCAGAATAGCATGTATATTCCCCAAAACACAAACAAAAATCTTTTTGGATTTTTAAATTTTTTAGTTTTTTTTTTTTCAAAACAAAGTTTCCCTACCCCCCACCTGAGGCAGACAATGTCCTCATTAGAAGTGGAAAGTAACATAAAACACAAAAATAAAAACTAAAAACAGAAACAAATATACAAAAAGAAAAAAAAAGACTCAAAAAGCACAAAAAGGACACTGCTTAAAAACAAATGTATTAACATATACGCATAAAAGAAAAAGAAAAGCATCCAAATATAGACCTGGCAAATGGGTCATTCGGTTCGGATACGGGTCGGGTAAAGTTCGGGTTGGGTCATGTTCGGGTTAAATGAGATTTCGGGTCGTTTCGGTTTGGGTTGGGTATGGTTCAGTTCGGGTCAATTTCGGGTCAACTAATTTTTAGTCAAATACACTTGTCATGCCAAAACAAGCAACTTTGTAAAAAATTTTGGGTCGAGTATGGTTCAATTTGGGTCAATTTGGGTTTCGAGTCCACTTTCGGGTGAGTATATTTCGGGTGTCGGGTCGGGTATGGGTCCGGATCGTTCGGTTCGGGTTTCGGGTCTCGGGTCAGTTTTGCCAGGTCTATCCAAATATACAAAAAGAAAATAAAAGAAAAATGAGAAAAAGAGAAAGGAAAGAAAGAAATGTTAAGCAAACCAGGTCAGGTGCTAAGTATACCCAAGCTATCTCAACAGCTTATCATTCTTCAGAACTCGACTCGCGGAGTATCAGACACTCCACATCTTCTTTGTTAGGTAGCTCCAAAAATTGCTTCAACCGTTAGCCATTCACCTTGAATCTGGCACCACTTTTAGGATCCTAAATTTCAACTACAACATAGGAAAAAACACATTAAACAATATAGGGACCTGTCCATCAGGACCTTAATTTTCCTGAAATAAATGGAGCCTAGAGTCATATATAAGTACTTTCATTCTGAGGCAAAGTATTCCCTAAGAATTTGTTTATCATGAGATAACTTAGCCCTCTCTTTGTAAGATCGAGCACTCTCATAAGCCTCAACTTGTATCTCTTCAAGCTCACTCAGTTGTAGTCTCCTCTCCTCACCGGCCTCAGTTAAGTCATAATTGAGCATCTTAATGGCCCACCAAGTTCTATGCTCTATCTCAACAGGAAGATGATAAGACTTAACATAAACCATCTCATAAGGTGACTGCCCAAGGGAGTTTTGAAAGCTATCCTATAGGCCCAAAGAGCATCTATAAGCTTGTCGGCCCAATCTTTTCTATCTTTGCTCCTATTCTTCTCTAAAATTTGCTTAATTTTCCAATTAAACACCTCAGTCTGGCCACCAGTTTGGGGGTAATAGGGGGCTGCAAGCCTATGGACTATAGAGTACCTCCTTAGTTAGGCATCAAAAAACTTGTTATTAAAATGGGTACCCTGATCACTAATGATAACTCGGGGCATGCCAAATCTAGCAAATATATTCTCCCTAAGAAACTTCACAACCACCTTAGTATCATTGGTCCTAGCTAGTAGGGATGGCCTCAACCCATTTAGAGACATAGTCCACAACTAGTAAAATGTACCCATTCCCGAAAGAGGGTGGAAATGGTCTCACGAAATCTATACCCTAAACATCAAAAATCTCCACCACAATGATGGGATTAAGTGGCCTCAACCTACTTATGCTACCTAACTATTAGCACCCAGGGCAACTTTACAGTATTCAAAAGCATCCCTAAACACGGTACGCTAATAGAAACCACATTCAAAAACTTTGGTTGCAGGCTTTCTCCCACTGAAATGCCCCCCGCATGCTTGGTCATAATAGAATGAAAGGACACTCACCATCTCATGGTTGGTAATACACCGCCTAAAAACTTGTTCAGAACAATACTTAAACAAATAAGGATCATGCCAAATAAAGAATTTCACTAGGTAGAAGAACCCATCTCTATCATTCTTAGTCCAACAGTTAGAGATCCTACCAGAATTTGGGTAGCTCATAATGTCAGAATACCAAGGATTGGGGTGGGCAACATATAACTGCTCGTTGGGGAAGCACTCAGAAATACTTGACTCACTCTCACCATCACAGAGAATCCTAGACAAATGATCAATAACAAGGTTCTCAAAACCTTTATTGACTCTAATCTCACAGTTAAACTCTTTCAAAAGCAAGATCCCCTTATAAGTCTAGGCTTAGCATTCTTCTTAGAAAGAAGGTGCTTAAGAGCAGAGTGATCAGTATAACCAATCACATGAGACCCAATCAGAGAAGGTCTAAACTTCTCAAAGCCAAAGGTCACAGCTAAAATTTCTTTCTCAGTAGCAGTATAGTTCAGTTAGGTATCATTTAGAATATGAATAGCATAATAGATGATGCAGGCCTTCTTATCAACATGTTCTCCTGAAACAACCCAAACAGCATAATCAGGTGCGTCACACATCAACTCAAATGACTCTCCTCAAATAAGAGGATGAAGAATGGGAGCAGATGTCAAGGCTTCCTTAAGCTTAGCAAATGCCACAAGACACTCCTCAAAGAAGTGAAATGGCACATCCTTAACTAACACAATGGTCAAGGGCCTCATCTCTTTTACACAAGTGGAAGGGGGAAGATTAACAACTAAATCAGTCTTAGCCTTGTCTAACTCAATTCCATCTCTAGAAATAATGTGGCCTAAGACTATCCCTTTTTAACCATGAAGTGACATTTCTCCCAATTCAAAGTCAAGTTTTTCTCCATTCACCTTTCCAACCCTTCTCTCATATTAGACAGACAATCATCAAAGGAAGACCAAAACACAAAAAAGTCATTCATGAAAATTTTCATGTGTTGCTCAATTAGATTTGAGAAAATGGAAATCATACAAGAGGTGGCAGGGGTATTACATAGTCCAAATGAGATTCTTCTAAAGGCATATGTCCCAAATAGACAGGTGAAAGAAATCTTCTCCTGATCTTCAGGAGCAATAGAGATCGGGGTATAGCCAGAGTATCCATCTAAAAAGCAGTAGAAAGAATGTCTGCCCAACCTCTCTAACATTTGGTCAAGAAAGGGAAGTGGAAAATGATATTTCCTAGTGGCAGCTTTCAATTTTCTATAATCTATACACACATGCCACCTAAATTGGAATCGAGTAGGAGCTAATTCGTTCTTGTCATTCCTAATCAAGATAATATCGATCTTCTTATGAACAACTTAGACAGGGCTAACCCACTCACTATCATAAATGGGGTAAATGATTCCATGGTCTAACTACTTCAATACTTCCTTCCTAACTACTTCCTATAAAGTTGGGTTCAAACGCCTTTGGCAGTCTCGGTAGGGCTTAGCATTATCCTCCAAATGAATTCTGTGTTGCACAATGGAAGGATAATACCATTGATATCCCCTAAAGTCCAACCTATAGCTTCCTTGTTCTCTTTAAGTAAGACAATCAGTTTGTCCTCTTAGTCCCAGTCTAGGTCAGGAGCAATAATCACATGTAAGGATTCATCGGATCCTAGCAATGAGTATTTAAGAGAGTCAGGAAGATGTTTCAATTCAAGAGTAAGGGGAAACAAACTCAGAAGTAGATTTAGAAATAGTAGCAAGCAGACAGTCAACAGTAGAGTACAAGTCATCAAATTCAAACACATCGTACTCAAGTTCATCATCAATAAGAAATGACTCATACTCAGCAGCAAATATGTCATCAAGATCATTATCAAATACAAAATCTTCTACCCAGTTAAGAGTAAAAAACTCCATATCATCAAAATCAGAGGATTGTCTTTGCATGTTAAAGATGTTCAATTCTAAAGTCATGTTGCCAAAAGATAGTTTCATCATGCCATTCCTACAGTTTATAAGGGTATTAACAGTGGCCAGGAAAGGACGCCCTAGAATAATACGGACTTCTTCTACCCAGTTAAGAATAGAAAACTCCATATCATCAAAATCAGAGGATTGTCTTTGCATGTTAAAGATGTTCAATTCTAAAGTCATGTTGCCAAAAGATAGTTTCATCATGCCATTCCTACAGTTTATAAGGGTATTAACAGCGGCCAAGAAAGGACGCCCTAGAATAATAGGGACTTGACTAGTAATATTGGATACCTTGTCAGTCTTAATCACTATAAAGTTCACAGGATAAATGAATTCACCCACTCTAATAAGAACATCCTCAACTATACTCTATAGGTAACCTGGTTAATATATCAGCTAATTGAATGACCATCTTAGTTAGTTTCAGCTCATCTAACCCTAGTCTCTCATATTCAGTGAAGGGTGTCAAATTGACACTGACCCCTAAATCAAGCAAAGCTCTATTAATAAGCTGGTCCCCTATAACTATACAAATAGTAAGACAACCGGGGTCCTTATACTTTATTGGGATCTAGTGAGAAAGGATGGAAATAGCACCTGAGGCTAAGAAGGTCTTCTTAGGGACATTAGTGGCTCTTTTGGTGGTATATGGATCCTTTAAAAATCTAGCATATAGAGACATTTGCTGAATGGCATCGAGTAAAGGAATGTTAATTTTGACTTGACAGAAAGTCTCTCTCATCTTCCCAACATGAGCATGATCTTTCTTCTTAAGCCTATGGGGAAAAGGAGGTAAGTGCTTATGAACTCCCTTAGCAAAAGGAGGATAAGAAGAATCCTTAGGAGGCAAAGGATCCATTGAATTAAAAGAATCTTTCTCTTTAAGTTCCTCTTTGTCATAAGGTGACTCAGTAAGAAGAGGATTATCAGAATTATTAGGGACACCATTAGTAGCATCTCTTAACTTACTAGATGAACCAGTTTCTAGAGAATAAGAAGAGGAAGAAGAATTTCAGAAGAAACTATGAGGATACTTCCAGGTTCACTCGAAGTGCCTACTTCGACCAGAGCAAAGAGATATAATGGCATTTACTTTCCTCATAGGCTCACTAGGGTTAACACTAAAAGAAGAAGAGGCGTGACCCTTAAGGTTCACCTCAGGCTGACTTAGAAAAGTACCTAACTTCCTAGAAGATGATGCTAATTGGGAGAACTGTTAAGTCATCATTCTCATCACTCTTTCCATATTAGCATTAATCATTCTCTCTATATTACTATTAATTCTCCTCTCAATTTTATCAATGTTAGTGTAGCCACAAGGAGTTTGAACTTGAGGTACAGGAGGTGGAGGTCTAATAGCATTAGGTACACCTGGAAAAACCGATCTTTGAAAAGTATTGGAGGGATATGCGAAGGGCTAGGAGTAGTTTCCAAGAAACACTCCAGGCTAGGAGTTAGGGACTACAGCATTTAGTCCACTACTCCAAGAAAAGTTAGCATAATTTCTCCTCCCTAGATTGTAATAAGGGGAAAAGGGGTCATTCTTAGGTCTCTAGTAGGCCATTCTCACTTGCTCTTATCCAGTGAAAATAGTACACCATAGAAGTTTGAGATGTCTAGGCAATCTGGGGAGACAATCCCTTCAACATGTTCTCTAATACAGTAATCTTAGACTCTAAATGACTCACATTAGAGACAGAATGCAACCACCCCTAACAAACCTAGAACTTAGACTGCCATCTCTAGTGGTTTCCCACAGCATGATCTTCTAAGCTAAGTCCTCTAAAAATTCCCAAGCAGCAGTGACGCTCTTAGAAAGAAAGTCGCACTAAAACATGGACTCTAACATGGTCCTAGTTTGTTGGTTTAGTCCTTCATAAACAATTTAGCATAAACATGCTTGGTCTAAACTATGATGAGGACACTAGGCTAAAAAATTTTTGAACCTATCAAAGCACTTCCAATATGACTCCCTTTCTAGTTGCACAAATTGATTAATCTCATTCCTCCGCTTAACAGTCTTAGCATTAGGAAAATATTTTCTTAAGAACAATCTAACAAAATCATTCCAAAAAGTAACAAAATTAGCAGCCAAGCCATGCATCCATCGTTTAGGAGAATCTTTCAAAGCAAAAGTAATCAATTTCATTCGCACAACATCAATAGGAATATTAGGAAAATGCATCATGGAACACACTGATTTAAATTCCCTAAAAAACAAATACGCATCCTCTAAACCCGTGAATTTAAGGAGCATTTGAGTATAGTGAGGTCTCAACTTGAAGGTTACATTTGGTCCAAGGTTAGGTGTAGTAAAACAATGGAAAGCAGTCCTAGGAGGATAGAAAATTTCACTCAAAAATCTCTCTCGTGCCATTGCTTATAATTCTAATTCAGGCTTGGGTTCAGGTTTGGGTTCTAGGTCAGTGTCGGGTTCACTCCTAACAAGTGTTTTATTTTCGGAATCTCTAGCCCAACCAATCGTGCAAATCCCACACCCCCACAAAAGGATATCTTTTTTATCTTTTTAATTTCTAAATTTTTTGGTTTTTTTATTTTTTTGATTTTTTTCTTTCTTTTGATTTTCTTTTTGCACAAACAAAAAAAATAGAAATTAAACTAATCCTAGGAACAAAATGAAAACAGAAAACTCAAAATACCCAAAAACAACCAAAATAACTAAACCTAAAAAGAAAATTCTAAAAATAAAATTAAAACAGAAAATCTAACACATAAAATTAGACCCTTATACATAGAAAATTCCGCACAATCACAAGGAACATGAATATACATATTTTTTTAAATTTTTCTATCACTGAACAGTGCAGAAAATTTCAAATAGAAAATTATTTCTAAAAATCACGAAAAATTCCACAGTATCCTAAACATCACACAAAAATTCACCTAGACTCTAAAATTATGGAGAATCCACTAAAAATATCAGCACAGAAAAATTCACACCACAACTACAAAAAATTCAAACAGAATCCGAAATTCCTGAAAAAATTTGCACTGATCTTGTTCATGTTCTGCTTTTTTCTGCACAGAAACCAGATTTGTTAGTTCTATTTTTTTTAGCAGCAAAATCAACACTAAATAGCAAGATTAAATTGACCCAAAACAAAAATAAAATCGAAATACTAACTCAAATCAAAAATCAAAAATAAAGAAATCTAACCTAAACTAAAACTAAATCTAATCAACAATCAAAAATACGAAAATGAAAACGACTCAAACGTCTCAAAAAAACTAAACTATAGCTTGACATAACCTAATTTCACAAACTCATCCCGGCCAACGGCGACAAAAACGTGTTGTAATTTCTGCAAGTGCATAGTGGTTCGTTGTAACACTTACGGTTGTCGATTATCAGGGATGATATTATAAAATTAGACTTCTAACCACTAATGAGATTATCTAATTTCAATGAATTATAACTATTCTATTACTTCTACTTGGATAGTGAGAACACAAGTGGGCAAATCGTTTAAGTCAATCTCAATTCACAGCTAGATTAAGGTCGATGAAATCAGTATGTCATACCCATGTGACGACATAATTCACTAGAGGAGAATGAGTTCATAATCTACCTAACTATGCAAAGACAGCCTAGTTGTGCAATTTGGAACCACAATATGAGATGATGCTTGAGGAATTTCACTACATGAATCACACATTTGAACTCAGTGCTAGAAAAATGAATAACTAAATCAAGGATTCAAACCGAACAGTGCTAATCAATCTCTATTCAAATTGCGATTTCTACTGAATTAAGAAAGCCGAATCTCGAATTACACCAATTTATGAACCTCTAATCTAAACCTAAATCTGAGAATTGGGAAGTCGGAAAAAAAAAAACACAAGAATGAAGAAATGAAAATAAAAATAAAAAATATAATCCCCCTCAGCTTTGACCCTTTGCTCTAATTATACCCTCATAAACGCAGTGCTTCCAACCGCCATTAATCTTCATTGAAGCTCTGTGTAACCGTTCTTGTCATTGCCCCATTCAATGCTTGCATCATGTCCACTCGATGATGGAAGAAGAAAAACAGATGATCTCAATAAATGGATGAATTGAAAAGGGATTGAATAGTGTGGAAGGAGGAGGGAATGAAGATAGAAAAATTTAAATGATTTAGTCAAGGCTTGAGTGATGATGCAGAATAAGGAAGAAGAAGATGAAATCGCGAATCAGGTCATTCTAAAGCTATCTGGATTCAAAGAAAGTGGAAGAACATAGAAGACGGGAGGGGATTTTGGTCGCGTGAGTGTTGCGTCAGGGCTTATTAAGTGGCAAGGCTGGGTTACTCTACAACTGGGCCATGTCAAGCGAAATTATTAGAAAAGGGAGGCGCATTTGAGCCAAGCCCAATGAGAGAGGGACAAGATAAGGAGCTGAGGGGAAGGGGACAGCAGAATGGGTTCGAGGCTGGGTCGAACACAGGCTGGCCTGAGAAAGAGAAAGAAATGAGGGAGAGAGGGTGGGGTGAGGACTGGGCTACACGCGAAATAGGCTTCAGTCAAGTGGCCACTTGAATGGGAAGGATGACCCGAGTCACGGACTGGGCTCCGGTGTAGGCTTCTCTTTCTTTTCTTTCTTTCCTCTTCCCTTGACCCAATCCTTAAGCAAGTTGTTTATTTTCTCAAATTTTCCATCTCCTACAAAATAAACAAATGTACATTAAAATTCCAATATAATAATTTATTTTGAGCAATTTGAGATAATAAAAGGGTATAAATTAACATAAATTTTGGTTGAACAGGGCTTGCCACCCAACCAGAAAAAGAATAATGCAATTTGGGTCATCATACACCGACTTACGAAAACAACCCATTTTATAGCAGAGAGGAACACGTGGACTTGGATCAATTGGCTCATGCCTATTTAGAGGAGATCGTCCGATTACATGGGTACCAAGTTCTATAGTTTCAGACTAGGACACTAGTTTTCAATTTGAGTTTTAATGAAAATTACAGGAGGCGTTTAGGACACTGCTACATTTTAGTACAACTTTCCACCCAGCCACAGATGGGCAGATTGAGCGAACAATTCAAACCCTGGAAGACATGTTACGACCTAGCATGCTGAACTTTAAAAAAGCTTGGGACGAGCAATTGGCAGTAATCGAGTTATCCAACGACAACAGCTACCATTCCAGTACTGGGATGGCCCCTTACGAAGCGTTGTATGGTAGACGATACAGAACCCCACTGTGTTGGCAGGATATTGACGATACATTCACCATTAGACCCGACCTAATCGAAGCCACCACCCAGAAGGTCAGGGGAATCCAAGAATGAATGAAGGTAACTTAGAGCCATCAAAAAAGCTATGCAAATAGAAGGCGTAGGCCTTTAGAGTTTGAGGTAGGAGACCATATTTTCCTTAGGGTGTCGTTAACCAAGGGAATCACGAGGTTTGGTATGGCAGGCAAGCTTAGTCCTAGATACGTTGGACTATATCCCATCATTCAATGAGTTAGGGAAGTAGCCTATCGGTTGAAGCAACCACTAGAATTGCCAAGGGTACATAATGTCTTTCATGTAACACAATTATGCAAGTATATCCCTGACCCCTCCCATGCCACCAGACTAGACCTCGTGTAGTTGCAGGAGGACTTGTCTTATAAAGAGCAACCAATCCACATCTTGGATCAAAAATAAAAATAGCTTCGTGAGTAGACAGTGCCACTAATGAAAGTCCTTTGGGCCAATCACGAGGTATCGGAAGCTACCTGGGAATCAGAATAAGAAATGTGATTTAAGTACCCTAACTTGTTCGACTATCCAGGTGCTGCAAAGTTTCGAGGACCAAACTTCCTTTAAAGGGGGGTAGAATGCAAAACCCTAAAATTTCTCATAATTATGAACATTAGTTTTTGTTTTTTTTCCTAAACTGAACCGACTTAGAGGGCTTGAGCTTTTAAGGTGATTAGATTTCATGGGTAATTCAAGGGTGCATTTTTAGGTGTTAGTTAAGCCAATTCAACCAAAAACAATATTTATTTTACAATCCTTTACACCTAAAAATTTCAAATAAATTTTAAAAAAACTATTTTATGCAAGTAAGTTTTTGAATCAACAAATTCCCCCTCTCTAGCCATGTTCAGTAAAAAAAAAAAAAAGTTATTTTCTCTCTCTTCCTCTTTCCTTTCCATCTTTTTCCTTTAACCTCTTTCCCGTGCCATTAAACCCTGACTCTAATGAGAACTTTCGACTACCTTAAATTATCCCACACCCCTCTCTCTCTTGCATATCTCCCGGCCCTCTTCCTCTTCCTCTCATTCACGCGATATCTCTCTCTATGTTTCTCTCTCCCTCTCTCTCTCTCCCCCGCATTCTCTCTCCCTCACGCGCAGCCACTGGATGGTAGCCACCCACCGCTGACATCACCAGCCCACCGGCACTACCCTCCTACCGCTACTAATAGCCGTCTGACCACCCTCCTCTTGTCCCTTTTGGGTGAGTATGGCTAGGGTTTATGAAAACCCTAGCCCAAGTATTCCCTTCTCTTAAATTTTCTCCATAAATCTGCATGCTTTGATCAATAAATCTGAGTTTTAATGCCTTCCTTGATTTTTAGATCTAAACTTTCTTGGGTTCAAGGATTAAAACATCCTAAGTCTCTTCTTTTTCCCTTAAACTCTTTTTCAAGGTAAAGTTCAATCTTTAACCCTCATACTTTTATGACTTGGATTGGATTAAGGGTTGGGATTAGTGGGGTAGTGAGAAGGACATGTTATGAGTGCATTATGAAAGATTTGGGCAAGGGATGTTAGCGTTTAAGACCAAAACATAGGACATTACCGCCCCTGCTACAGCCAGAACATAGGGAAATTTTGAGAAATTACTAGTTGACATTGGCTTGTTGAAAAACTTATGAAATTTATATATTTTAAATATATAGGAGTCCTCTATACTTTGGATTTTGAATTGTGTTAGTTGGAGTTAATATTAGGAAGTTATGATCGAAATACAAAGACTGCGTAAATTTGGATTGCACTAGGATAGTTTACGAACTTGGCTGAATTTTAACTAGTTAAGACCAGAATTTGATAACTACCCTAAAATTAAAGTTGTAGTGGATGAATTGACCTTTCTAGAATAGGCTTAATCTCCAAAATTCGATATCTGGAATGGGAGTTATAACCTTTAGAGGTTGGACGTAAGGTTTGGTCCTAATCTGGGCAGTGCATATAAGGGTTAAGTAGGGATACAAAGATTTCAAAAGTTCATTAAATATTATTTTGCGAGTCTACTTTGTTAATTAGGCATAAAAAATTAGGGTTTTAAGGAACTTATGGGCTATAATTCTTTATGTCCAATTTTAGGCCAGGGACTAAGGCTAACAAAACCACTTTTGAAAATTTCATAGGCCTAAGTTAGAAACTCTAGCTCAAGCTTAGGCATCGCTTTTAATTAGGTAAGAATCATGCCTTAACTCCCCTAAACATCCTTTGTAAAATGTGCTTTGTGGGTTAGCTTTTATATTGATTTGAATTGATGTTTGAGGGATCTTCGTGAATAAATTGGTGTGATGAGACTTTACAGTTATTATTAAGGTTGGCATGAAATCTTGGATTGCTTGAACGAATCATTTAATATTTTGTTTTCAACATGCCTTTAAATGGTTTTGGACCTCTGTCGGGTTAGGATGGCTAGTGGATAGTTAGGCACATGACTTATTGTTAAAACTGACAACTAACTGAATGAATTAGGTGAGAAGGGGGAGGTTTTCTCATGATCGTGAGAAGGACTTATAGCCTTCCCTGGGTATATGCATGCATGGTTAGCAGCCACATGCCATCGTATTGATGGAGGTGGGCGAGGTCATTGGTAACCGTCAAGTTGACCGTAGGCCATGGACTGGATAAGCGGCTGCATCTAAACTAGATGCAGGCCATGAGACCTAGCAAGGTCGGTCACCTTTTATCTTGGAAACTGAGCTGAGAGAGATATGAATGAACTCAGAGCTCAGGTTAGAATGGTTGGGTACTCTTTACAAATTATTTCAATTATCTTTTCCCCATTCCTAACACTGTTTGAAATGAATTTGTGTCTGTTGTCTTGACTGTTAGGGGTGGTTGTTACTGAGCTTCATCTCATTCTTTTAAATGCTTTTTTTTTTTCAGCTGATGATGAGCAGCATAGGGATAGGACCTTCGTTTAGAGCGAGGCCATTAGTGCATAGGACCTATGAACTATTACCTTGAATAAATTTTCTAGTGTGGGCATTTGGTTTAAACCTATCATGTTTGACTTGACTCTAATGGTTTGATTTAGCACTAAATGTTCAATAATGAACTTGCTGTGATATTAAGCCTTGTGTTTCCTAACAGGAAATATGGCAGTAACGCCATTCAGGTTATCTGCTACCTTGTAGGTTAAATACTAATAATTAATTGAAATTAGAAATTTCGGGGTGTTATAGGTGTACACCTCCCAAGCCAATCGGGAAGCCTACGCTTAAGTCGTGCAGGTGAACTGAGGGGCGTAAGTCCTGATGCTTGATAACTAATGAGGTCACTTAATTAGGTGAGAAAACATTGTTTCAAACTAATTTATTGCATGGAATTTATTTAATTTAAGAAATATGTAAATTTTCGAAAAGTAGAAGCAACAAATGTAGCTGGAATTTTTAAAGTCTCTCTCCTTCTATAAATTAATTATTTGTGGCATTGAAACAATAGCAATGGCCTTGGTTCTGATCCAAAATATACATTTTTATGGCTAGTATAGTTTCAAAAATTTTTATTAATCATAACTTTAGTAAATCATTCATAGCTTTCCTTGAGTAATTATCAACATACACATGATTATTTATTTTAGAGCACAAATTGATTTTGCTTCCTATTCAAATTATGCCCATTTTAATTATTGTTATTATAGCTATCATTGATGGTACTAGTGTTATCATTGTTATTATGATTATCATAGGGACTTTCAAGCCCAAATAAAAAAAACATTCTCTTTGAATGCCTCAAGTATACTTTGATTACCAATTACTTATTTTATGTTAAAACAGAATAATATATCATTCTTTAACCCAAGTGAACACAACTCAACCTTTGGCCACTTCGTTGGGTAATTTTGCATTTAAGTCACTAATTAGAATCCACCATAATCACTACTTTGATTGGGCTACATCATCAAGCTTCCTATTGCCTTTAAATCACTAAATTCACTAAAACTTCATATTAATTGGCACCTCAACTAAACTCAGTTGCCATTTATTTGGTTTGAACTGTAAAACAAAAAGAATACATAATTTTTAACCCACATGAACATGAATCAATCCTTATTTTATCTTTTGAGTTACACCAACACTTGATCAATGATAACAGCAATCCATGCTTATTATTTGCACCATTTGAATCATACCACAAGAACCAAGCCACACAATTACCTCTCACTAATATTACCACTCAAATTATGCATTTAGATCCCTTCCAATTTATCAATTTAATTACAAAATTTATTTAAGCAAATTATTTGAAAAATGCTCTAGCATGCACTTCACTCATTTTTCTTCTTCAACCTCAAGTGCCTCTCTAAACCTTCCATGGCAACATCCAACACCAAAACCAAAATCAACTCTTAATTCCCTTTAACATAGTCAAAAACTCTTTAAATTTCATTCAATCAGCATACAAAAGCTAAAGCTCATAACCCATGTTTAATCCTTGTTTCTCCCATGAACACCCACGAACACCCAACTATTTCAAACCTCAAAATCATCATCATAAATGCTAAATTAACATAGATTAGCACTTATATAAATTAGAAAAACATATTACCAACAAAATCAAGAGATAAAATGGTGACAACAATTGAAAGAGGCTTTGGGGTTCACCTTCAACCTCCTTATAAAACAGGGCAAGGGGGAGTAAGAGGATGGTAGTGGCGTTGGCGGATGCAGGAGACCCACGGCAGCATAGGGGTAGCAACTAGCCAACCAGCATGGCTTAGCAAGACTGGGCATGAACAAGGGGGAAGGGGAACCACAAGGCACAGGATGGGGATGGGGTTGTCTAGCGTGGGATTGTAAAAAGAAAGACGAGGTTCAATGTGGGAAATAAAAGGGGGGTGTAGTTTAGTTTTAGTAAATTAGACTAATTCTATCTTAGAATTTGTTGTTTATTATTTTGCTTTTCTATTTTTCCCCTTTGTAGTAAAACAATTTTCTTTTTAACTAACAAATATTTTGAGGGAAAATTTGGGCTAACGGGCTAGTATTCAGGCTATTCTTAGCATTTTCATGGTTTATTTGGAAAATTTATAAACTTTACCCACTTGATTTATTTGTTCCTTACATTTATTTTCATTTCATTCATTATCATTTTGGTTTGATTTGTATAATATATAGGAACAAATTGTATATTTATATGTATCTTCCATGATTATCCAATTTTATAAATGGGCTAATTTGTAGTAATCTACTTGTTTCTTTATTTATTTATAAATTCAGATTGATTTAATGCGAAGCGTGATTGAAATTTCTTTTAAGGCCATTGTCTGCAATTCCATAAATATATCGAATACTGAATTAAAATGTCACACTCAATTTAATTAATTTAAATGGAGATCAAACAAAAGTCATTAGCATGGTTTAGGTTTGGGCTATTACAACATTCCCTCTTTAAAATAAGTTTCGCCATCAAAACTTGTAAATTTTGAAAGAAATCTTTGATTTAGCTCAAACAACTATAGGTATTTGTTTCTCATACCCTCTTCTACCTCCCGTGTGGCTTCAAATGATGTATGGTTACCCCATAGAACCTTGATTAGAGGGATATTCTTATTATGAAACTATTTAACTCTATAATTAATCTAGTATTTGCACAAGACGCTCTTCATAGACTAGATTTTCAGCAACCTTTATGGGGTTTGTCAGGATGACATGGATTGGGTCTGGAACGTACTTCCTAAGTTTCAAAATATCAAAGACATTGTGCACATGCTCGAGCTCCACAGGTAAGTCCAGTCTATAAGCCATCGGGTTTAACTATTCAACGATTTCATAAGGCCTAATGTACTTAGGGCTTAGTTTTCCTTTGACATCGAACCTCCTAACACCCTTGGCTGGTGATACCTTTAGGAATACATTATCTCTCACATGAAACTCTAAAAGCCTCCTTCTTTTATGGGCATAACTCTTTGTCGGCTCAGAGCAGCCTCAATGTGTTTTTAAATCTTTCTTAACTTCTTAGTCTAATCAATGCTTGATTGAACTCACCCCAACCTAACTAGGCATTGTTTGAGTTTCGCTCTTATTAAAGGGTCTTTAATTTGTGCTCTTAATTATATTAAATGCCCATTAAGGAAAAATGATCTTCTGAGATTTGCTATTATCCTATGACTTGGGTCTATAGTCCCTTTTGGACTAAGATGGATGGGATATTTTGTACTTTGTATTTCAACTCTATCTTGCTTATGTACATATCCCTCCCTCATTAGACTAGTCAAAGGTTTGCTCTAGGTCTAAATTCGATGTTAAATATGAACATGTCCAAGGATGAGAATCATAAAATGGTAAATAAGCAAGTCATTACTCGAAAAAAGAAATAAACCACAAAATTAGGAATGTCCGATAAAGAGGGATACTCATGGGATAGCCAAAATTAAGATAGGTATGAGTGTATCAAAGATTCAAAAACAGAAGACTAGAAGAATTATGCTTTGCAAGCATGGATCACAAGATAAACCAAGAGAAAGTCGACACCTCTATGGTTATATCAATGAGAAAGATGAGTATTTTACCCCATCTCAATTAGGATGATGGGTAGTTAAAGAATTATGGATAAAGTTTTTCTATTTATAAAGTAAGAAGGATTAAGGTATCCAAGTAAGAAGATAAAATTATATGCATACTTAATGTTACTTTTAATAAGAGTTCTCACTGTTCAATCAAGTATCCAAACCATCGTATCAATGCGAATGAATCTGGGATTATTTGAGCCATACAACCCTAAAGGTGTGGTTAAATGTCAAAATCATAAAGGTAGTTCTTATGTTGCAAACAACAGAATAATCATTATGTCTAACATAGGGCATATAGATAACGACCAAATAGAGGTTCGAGGGAAAGGTTGGAACCATCCCAAAAGAGGAAAATAGTTTAGTTACACTTGGATTTAGTAGTTGAATAGGACAAAATAATAGCAACTGAATTTTGACTAAGTGACCCTGTACAAAAAGTCAATATGATAAATGCGACAGATCAACTTGGACAAACAGAGCGCAGGTTATCATGGATTTATTATAAAAATGAACTTGCAGGAATAGGCCCTTACTCACATGAAGCAAGTTTAAAATAAATCAATAAGATTACATAGAGAAAGATCAAGATCACTTATGAAAAGTGGAATTTAAAAGAAAGAAAAATGGTTGAATTACAACAATCAGACACTTACCCACATTAGTAAAAGCCAAACTGCATCTTTATTTCAGCTTAGGAATATAAACAAATAGGTTGCAGGCTATATGTATAGGTACACCTTCAGGTGAATGAAAAAGAAGAGGATGAAAATCAGAAGTATTAGAATGTCGACGACCATTTAAAGTCAAATAGAAACGTATTCCATATTTAGCAACAAGTTTCAAAGCCATGATAAATCATGCTAGAAAGAAGGTACAAGCACTTTTGAGGATCCACTGAACTCTAGAGGATTGGTATAAAAGGGGGAGATTAAATAACATTAGAAAGAAGCAAATTTTAAAGATAAGGCGAATCAAATAAATATGAGTAAGGTTAGAAAGAAGGGCATTAATACAAAAGACAAACTCTGATTGGCAAGGTTTGGGCATCAGTGAGGATCTTTTAAGCAAATGTTCCACACTAAGAAGAGATATAATAGCAAAAAGATGATGACAATAAATAAATTAAGATGACTAAAAGAGAAGTAAATCAATAAGTGAAAGTAACGAGGATATTACTAATATAAGATTTTAATAAAAAGAACAAATGGCAAATTACGAAATGATGGGTACAGAAAATAGTACTATGAGGCAGATAGTATGAAAATAATTATAAACATAAACAATTAAAAAATGGAGGGTAGTAACAGTCAAATAGTTCCAAACATTAGTTACACATGAACAAGAACATGTGATATTAAAACATGTACTAATAGCAGAATAAACAATTTAAGCGATGATCAAATGTTTTGGAGCAAATCAAATATCGCTATTTATAAAGAATAGTATGTACAATGTATTAACCCAGAATCGGATTATGAGGTTATCCATCTGCAGAAACAGAGTGCAAACACTTGAAACGAAACTTTAATAGAGGTACCATTCATTAGTCATGTAGGAATCCACATGTTGGTTTGTGTGACTATAAGAAGAAATAGTCCCAACGGTATCTAATTTACGCTAGAGGATTAGGAGAGCAAAATAAAGGTCAAGGTTATAAAGTTGAATGACGAGCTTAGAGGAGCACAGATAGGAAGGTGACAAATGACGTAAGGAACAAGGTGATCTTATATCCAAGGCATTGCCATAAAAGCTCACGTCATGCTCACAAAGACATAAAGTTAGCAATCATAGAAAGGACTATGAAAAGACTTTAAAGCATTAAAAATAAGGATAGACTTTGTTCATCAGCTTACTTAATTTGAATTCCCTTATATGAGAGGGTGATATCCTTTTAAATGTAGAGGATTTAGGAGTAGTGGCAAACTAGAATATCAAAAATCTAAGTGGGTTATGAGCAGGAAAGACCGCATTATTATTAAAAGGATGATTACAAGAAGTAAGTTGACTAGAGATGATAAGTGAAAGCGAGAGATGCATATCTCACCTTAGTGATGGGTATTCCACATAAAGACTGACGTCATGAGATAATCCAACGATGAAAAAGATATGCAATGAAGTATTGCTAAGGCGAATAAAAAATGTTTACAAAACCAAGGGTGTTAATATGATTAAAAAAGGAATCATAAGTTAAATTTTGTTATTACATAATAGGGGTGTGGCTAGCTTTAGGTTGTAATCAAAGAGATTAAAAGTTCCCAACAAGGATACACAATTTTGTAATGGTATCTTACAAGGAAGGTCTATTGTTAGTTGGCCAAAGGTCGCTATAGACTCTTTTAGATCAACATAGGGACTCATGCAGCTAAAGTTGATAGGTTTGATATGTTCAAAATAAAGTCATCTTGGTTTTTAACCTTTGTGTAGACATTTCCCATATCTTATTGCCCTATAATCCTCTGTTGTTGCACCTGGGGTTGTGTTTTGGCAATACCATGTTAAAGTTAACATCTTAATCATATAAAATAACCAGTAATAATCCTATAGAATCCATGCAATATATACTCAAGTCACCACTCTTGATTCCTTAGTAGCATGAGTTGAGACACCTTACCATTAAATGCCTTGAGTTCAACCTATAGAACCATTGTACCTTTTCACACTTTGCCATAGATCATTTATCCTCCAAATCTTATCCACGAACCCTGTTCATTCATTAGCTAGAATATAAATTATGAACTCTAAAATTTTTGGTGTGCAAAAGTCAAAAAAATCCATAAACATATACAACACATCCTTGAGCCTTTTCATATGGTTCTTCTGGTGTGAATAATCGTTTTTCACAAAATGAGTATGCTTTAAGTTGTAAACCCTCACCCTTGTTTCTTTGATGAATCCAACATATAAGTACCTTCCCTTTTCACTCTCTCTTTTCTCTCTCTCCTTTTCCTTTTTTCTTTTTCTTTTTCTTTTTTGCTTTTTGTCTAAGTTTGTTAATGCTAAAAGCCTACGTACAAAATCACCTCATACACTGTGAAATAAAATTTTTCTCCGTCTAATTTATTTTGCATGATCTAATGAGCATAGTTCGACCTAACATCACTGTTCACCTAAACCACTAGAACTAGGGGTGTTCATCGGTCCAGGACTGGACCGGACCGGCCTGGACCGAAGACCGAATAAGACCTAGGTGGGGACCGAGGACTGGACCGTTTCAGATTCGGTCCGGACCGGACCGGACCTGCCAAAACCCGGACTGGACCGAATCTGGACCGGTCCTATCCTGGATACTTTCGAAATTGTTTGGGTCATGACTCATGAACCCATACATTACAAACCCTTCAGCCCAAATTTGACATCATCCCTTATCCTCATGGTGAACATGGTACTCTAATCGATATGCATCTCATCTAAGTTAAATCTAGTAGAGAGCATTAAAAAAAAAAGACAAAACTTGACCATGCGATCAAGTGCTCTTTGATTTTTGGATATTAATATGCTTAAAGTTCTATACATATATTTTTCACTGTAAAATGCTCTGTTAATGTCACAGACTTGTCTGTCGGTACTTTGGTTGGTTGGTTCTTTAGAAGCCTCATCGTCCCAAGTCAAGTGGAAAAAAAAAAACCTTAAAACAAAAACCCCCATATTTTTAATTAATATATTATAAGCATATCTTATTCTTTATAGAAAAGTACATAAATGAAATTATTAGTACTTTATTTTAGAAAAATAATTGTAGCTACGTAGAAGGTAGTTGTTTAATTTGGTTCAATTAAAAAGCTGGTAGATCAAAGAATCCTTCAAAGTTGTGCAGACAATTTAGAGAATATAGAAAGAGAAACTTCCTAATCACTAATGATTCACTATCAGCATCAGTAATTAGTATGGTTAACACCTCCAAGTGAATTCACATGCTTTCCAATCTACATAACTATTATGCTCCCCAATATTTGTCCCTTTCAACTTATTTGTACTTGGACACGTGCAGTAATAACATGTTTTGGTTTTTGGTTTTTGATTTTGCTCTCTGCCCTAGGTTGAAAAGTGCCCAAACAGAAGGTCCTTCGCACAAAACCAAAAACCTTGAAAAGTGCCCAAACAAAAGGTTCAAACCTAAAACCCAAGGAAAAAAAAAAGCTTAATTCCCAAATCGGTCCGGTCCGGTCCAATTGTCGGTCCAACCGGTCCGAGACTGGACCGGACCGAAGACCGAAAGTCGGAAAAGAGAGGACCGAGGATCGGATCGAAAGGCATCGGTCCGGTCCGGTCCGACTCGGTCTTCGGGTCGGTCCGGTCCTGGACCGTTTAATGAACACCCCTAACTAGAACTAGATAAGAAATTATTTATACCATCTTCTTAGAATCTCTTATGAATATCTTGGCAATAAGGTACACCTCTTATAATTTTCACGTGTCTTTATGGTTTGTTTTAGCCTCAAAATAAGTGTGGACATCATAGGTTCAAGCACAATATACGATCTTGAATCTTTAAAGGAGTTTTTCTCTGCACATTTTTAAAGTTTTCAATACCTACTATCACTGCGTTTGAGGCACACTTATTTGTATAACTTGAGTCAATGATCTAAATCCGCATCAACCAACAACCCATATCTAAGTATTATTCATCTCTTTATTACCTTCATTGTAAAACATGCTTTAAGATACAATGACTTCTATACACCTAGCATACAGTAGCCTACATAAGTTAACATAATTTGGAAATCAATTAATGGAAACACTTCCTTTGTATGACAACCTTGTCATGCAACATACAACCCTTATAATACCACGTAGCATAACATAATCTATTGGAGTTCTGTCATGTAATTCACCACAACAAATTATTATTGCAAATCACCTATGACAATGTGATAGGCCCTCAGACATATACACAATTGCACTATTACAGTGGCTATTTCACATTGATTTAACACTTAGATATTACAGCATAATGCATTTTCCCTATCTAGAATATTAGGCATAATTTGGTACTATGTTAATCACACAAGAAGGTGCAAATGGCTTCCTCGCATCATGTCTTAAACAACACCATTCCAAACATTAAGTATGTCTGTATGCTTAATAAAACCTCTAGATTAAATTCATCCTCACAAAACAAACTAGCAATCCAAAATTATACGAATTTATTGCTATGAGCCTGGTAAACTTCTCTGGGATATGTATGTTAATAGAAGGTCAACCAAGTGCTTCCTTGCTCTACTTTGTTCATGATGGAGTCCTGGATGGAGGTCAGTTCACTAAGGACCCTAGTGAGCTTAGAGGATCAGTTCAGGAAAGCCCCAGCCCAAATCAAGTTAAGGAAACCATGGCCCTGATAAGAGAACATATGTCTCAGCCAGCTACATTCAGTTCTAACACATGCAGTGCATGGCCTACCTTTGTGAGCTTGGTAGTCATGATCAAGCTTTTGGAGGGTCCAATCGACCTCCCTCATCCTCAGTTTAGTCTTTCCTCAAGCTAATAAGATAAAGTCCAACCATTTTGGAGCACAACAAGTTAGCCTTCCATGATCACACTCCAAATAGTGCATTCTGGACTGAAATCTAGAACAGTCTAGTTTGGAGGGAAATTTGAAAGCTTCTTCTGCTTGCAGCTGGTACATGATCTTTGACATTGAGAGAGGATCAAAATCAGATTAGCCCTAAAAAGGTGGTATTTAGCTCCCCCACAGCCTGCTATTAACCACTTGAAGTTTGGTATAAAACACCCTTTTACCCAGGCTGTGTACTTTGCTGCCAAAGCCATCATTAGCCGCCTAATCAAGCTGCAAGTTGCAAGATCAAACTATTTCAAGCAAGTTTTGGGAGCATAAACTCGGCCAATTATGCTAGGGGCACCTCACCAGATTAGCTAGAAAGACCCAAGAAGGTGTCATTAGCTCACTAGTTTGGTGTTCAAATCAATTTTGTTTTGTCTAAACTGAGGTAATTAGCATATGTACTTCTTGTTTTTGCTACTAGCCATTGTAATTGTTAGAGAAAAGGTCATATATAAGCCTCTCTCATTGTGTATGAAGGTAAATTATGTAATATTGAATCAGAAATTGAGTTTGAACTGAGTTTTCTCTCTAACCCCTAGTGGCTGTATCTTGAGGTAGCAACTCAAGTGATGATACACTAGGTCATTGTAGTTCTTTTTGGTGATGTTTCTGTATCCAAGAAGCCCTAAAGTGACTACCCAAGTGAGCTTCAAGTGTGGTGTTTCTATAGCACTTAACTAATCACTTGATCATCCAACTCCATCCTTTGACTATTTGTGTCAGTTTGCTTGCTTTGAGTTTTTAGTCCCTTAGCTGAGTAAGGCTAGGTACATTAAGTGGTGTCAGAGCCTTGGCTACTCTCCTAGGACTAGTCTGTAACCCAAACACAACTCTATCAGCCCAGACACACTCCGAGTCCATAAAGAACCTACAAAATGTCATCTAGCCACACTCCAGAGCAGATTGCTGAACAAGCACTGAGAGAGAAAGTTAGACTTGAGGGAAGGGTTAAATACTTCCAAGATCAGCTAGGGAAGCTCATGAAGGAAAGGAGTAGAAGCTTGAGAAGCTCCAGTAGCATGAAGAGACATGAATAATCCAGTTCAACCACATCTGAACAAGAGAATAAAGACAACCCCTTTGCATCTTCTAGTGATGCTTCTTCCATAGGCAGAGGTAGGAGGTACCAAAGGA
Source organism: Carnegiea gigantea (assembly GCA_029747015.1). Classification (NCBI taxonomy): domain Eukaryota; kingdom Viridiplantae; phylum Streptophyta; class Magnoliopsida; order Caryophyllales; family Cactaceae; genus Carnegiea; species Carnegiea gigantea. The sequence continues at coordinate 112,847 of JAKOGI010000655.1, read as the reverse complement.
GAAATAAAGGAAGTAGAGATGATTTCAGGGTTAACATCCTTACATTTGAGGATCAGCTTGATCCTGATATGTTCTTAGACTGACTTGAGACTGTGGAGAGAGTCTTTGAATACAAGCAGATCCCTGATGATAAGAAGGTTAAGTTAGTGGCATTGAAGCTTAGAAAATATGCCTCAATCTGGTGAGCCAATGTGGTAGCTAAGAGAGCCAGAAAGAGGAAAAGCCAGATCAAGTCATGGAGGAAGATGAAGGAGAAACTGAAAGCCAAATTCTTGTCACATCATTACCTGTAAGACAAGTACCTCAAGCTCCACAATCTGAAACAAGCACCAAGAGTGTGAAAGAGTATACAAGAGAATTTAAGCAACTCTTGTGCAAGTGTGACCTCAGGGAAGATGAGACCCAAACTCTGGTCAGGTATCTAGCTGGCTTGGATGAGAAAATAGCTTATGTGGTGGAATTACATCCATACACCACCCTAGATGAGCTTAGTTCCCTGGCTTACAAAGTTGAATTGCAAAGGAAGGTCAAGGGGAAGGGAGAATCCAATAAGCCTGTAAATAGGATCTACACTTTCCAGAAGACTCCCAGAACCTTTCAAGGCCTAATTACCCTCCTCAAAACAGATCCAACCCACCTACTACTCTAAAGACCCTAACCACACTTGCTGCTAAGTCTGTTAATGCTAAAAGATGTTTCAGATGTCAAGGTCTTGGCCATATAGCTTCTGAGTGTCCTAACAAAAGGGTGGTAACCCTGACTGAATATCAGTCCATTTGTGAGCACCTGGAGGAGCCAAAAGAGGGAGGAGATAAGGAGATCTTCTTTACTAAAGATCTAGAGGAAAGTGAGGAAGGACCAGATGATAGAGAAATACTTGTGGTCAGAAGGGCCTTAAGTGGTCTTGCTGCACTAGAAAATCAGGAACAAATGAAGGCTATCTTCCACACCAGGTGCACCATTGGTGGGAAGGTTTGGTCTCTCAAAATTGATGGAGGCAGCTACATTAATGTGGCCTCCAAGACCATACAGTGGCTAAACCAAGGAAAAGGTATCCAAATCTCTTCCAAGTGCTTAGTTTCTTTGTCAATTGGAAAAGGTATAGGGATGAAATTTGATGTGATGTAATACCCACGGATGTTTTCCATGTCCTCCTGTAACTTCCCAAATTTTCTTTGCTATTAGTTATGATCTATATGATATTGTGAATGTGTGACTTATGTGTATATTTTATACTTTTTCACTTTAGATGCATATGTGTGTATTTTGATTTATTAGTATAATATTTGGGGGATAATTAGATTGTTTTTTAAAAAAAAAAGAAAATTTGAATTGGGCACAAAAGAAAGAGAAGAAAAAATTGGCCCAAAAAAAAAAAAGAAATGGAAGGAAGAGTAAAAAAAAAGGGGCTTGACCCAAAAAAAAGGAAAAATAAAACAAAAAGGAAGACGGGATTTTTATTTATGTGAATCAAGGGGGTTCTTTGTTTTCTTATCCAACACACACACCATGCGTAGAGAGGGAAAGAGAGGAGAGAAGAAGAAGAAGAAGAAGAAGAAGAAGAAGAAGAAGAAGAAGAAGAAGAAGAAAAGAATTGAGTCTTGATTTTTGATTACAAATTTAAGGTGAGTAATTCTTGTTTTCTTCAATCTAAAACTGATTAGGGGGAAGATTAATTGAATAATTTATGTTTGAATTTGAGAATTCAATCAAAGATTGAAGTCTTGATTTTGATAACTTTAGTGCTTGATAGATTGGAAAACTAATTGCAATTGGTAGAAACCCACCACTAAAATCTTCTTGGTGACTTGTGATTTTAGGGTTATGTGAATATTGTGGATGAATATCCATATTGTAGGTTTATTAATATATATGCTAGATCATGGATTGTTGGATTGATTACTTGTATTGGATGAACAAGAGAGTAGAAAAATAGAGGTTAGATTTTCAGATTCTACAAACAGCTGGCCACTTGGTAAATTTCTGTGAGTTATTGGAATTGCAAAAATTTTTGAAATTTGTACTGTGGGTTCATCACTATGTTTTGCAATTCTGTGTAAATTTTAGTCAATTTTAGAAATTCATTTTATGAGTTATGAATTTTTGATTCAAACTTCCCTGTTATATGATGCGAAAATTCAGATGATGTTTGAATTACTGTGAACCATTGGGTTGGAGACAAATTGTGAAAATTTTACTATAGAATATACATGTTATTTAGAGATTTTTGGTAAAGTTTCATGAATTTTGGATGTAGACTTTGTGAGTTATGAATTTTCAATTGAAACTACCCTGTTTTGTTGCACGATTTTGGTTATTGTTTTAATTTTTAGGAGCTATTTGCTTGGTGAAAATTATGAAAATTTTAATGTATACTCTCTATGATAGTTGTTTATTTTATGTAAGTTTGTATGAATTTTGGATGTGTACTTTATGATTTATGACTTTTTGATTGAATTTTCCCTATTTTAGTGTATGTCTTCGGGTACTGTTTTAATTCTTATGGATGATTGGCTTTAGGGAAAATTATGAAAATATTTTGATGAATGCCTCGTACTGTATTGTATTTTACTGTAAGTTTTTGTGAATGTTGAATGTGTATTCTTTGAGTTACAAATTTTTAACTGGAATGCTATGTTTGGTTTAATTATGGTTATTAGTATGCATAAATTAAATCTTTATCATGTTTGTGATGATTTCACGCATTAAAATAGTACGGTGTTTGTTATGGATTGTTGGAAACTTGTGAAAATTATTTTGGGTGGAATTAAGCCTTATGTTGATTATGTTTTTGGTAATATTGTGAAATTGAGCTTCTTCGAAAATAAAAATGTGATTATATGGATTATACGATTTCAGTAAGTTATGTTTTTGGGAAAAAAGATTCATTTCTTGACTGAGTCTATTACAGAGCATTCTAGAGCTACGGCCATGGAAGTGGTTGTCTTTGTGTTTTGAGCTGCCCGGTCCGTCAATTGACTCTTCAGTTTGTGTTACTAGGGAGCTATATGGGCCCTTGGTACTCCAGGATGAGAACGTGACTCGACAGTTTGTGAGTTAAGGATATCTACGTACTTTAGAGTGTTGGATACCTAGTTGATACGATATGAATGAGTTGCAGTTGGTCCACCATCGGTTGGAAACATATAAATGAGTTGCAGCTGGGCCGTCAGGATGTGTTTGGCATCCCCTATGTTGTGATGGTTCTTTGTGTGAGTCATGATTTGATTTCTCCTAAACTAAAAGGATTTGCATTTAGTTAAGAATACATGATATACTATGAAATTGGTTTTGGCTTGGATTTGAACTTTGGATATGTTATGAGATTAGTTTTGACTTGGATTTAGATTTTGGATTTGATTTTGGATTTGAAGGATCATTCAGAATATTTATGGAATTGTAATTGATTTTGAAGCATATGTGTGATTACTAAGTATGTTTACAGAAATACATCATGTGTGAATAGCAAGTATATGAATTTTTGTGAGGAATATGCTTTATGTATACGTCAAGTATGATTACAGGCGGGCTATTAGCTTGACCTAGCAGGCTGTGCTTTCTTTTGGACTCCAATGAGAATTAGGAGCTCAAAGGACATGGTTGGTGTAGGACAACCATGATTAGTTTAGTAAATAGACTGACAGTAAAACTTGTTCAGGGACTTAAGTGAAAACGAAAGTCCTTGAAACATACCTGGTATGGCACAGATACGACTAAGTTAATCTAATTGTCTACCTCATAACATAATTATGTGTGTGTGTTTGTGATATATGTGAGCATGTTGGATATGAAATATATGGGTTTATTTCGATTTCTAAAGTATAAGCATGTTCTCTTATTGCCTCTATATGCTATATGGTATGTTCTGTCTATGCGTAATAAGATACGTGTACTGTGTGATTATGTATTAATTAACAATGGGGAAGGTAAGGGTTATTCACTGGGCTCAGGGGGCTCATGACTTCAGCATTTTTTAGGTTTTTATAAGCAAAAAGAGACCACAGGAGCATTAAGAGGGTTAGATAGCTATGAAATATTTTCAAAAAACTTAGTTGGGGATACAGGCCTCATTGTATGTTTATGTTATGGATTATTTTTAGTAAATACAATTCTGGATGTAATTTTTGTTCGCACATGTATAAGACTAAGAATACGGTTTAAGTATGTATGTAATGCTCATTTTAGAGTCACCCTGCCTAACTTTCATTAAATTTTGATAAGAGCTTCCGTTGCTATTGCCTATTAACAGGTTAATTAAGGTTAAAAAGTTTAGATAGTCTTGTGGATGTTTCTAGTGGGACATCTACGGCAGTGACACGCCTACCCCCTTTGGGCAGGGCGTTACAGAAGTAGTATCAGAGCAATAATCCTACGACCTTTGACCTATCGGGCTTGTGTGCACATGTGATTGACTCTATGTTTGATATTGTGTATATATGTGTGATTATATGCGCTACATGTGTTTTGTGTGACCTTGGTTTGCAAACTGACTTTGATTAACATAAAACTTGCGATTAGAAAATTGGTGATGGTAAGTTTCGAGGATGAAACTTATTCTAAGGGGGAGAGGATGTAACATCACAAATTTTCTTTGCTATTAGTTTTGATCTATATGATATTGTGAATGTGTGATTTATGTGTGTATTTTATACTTTTTTACTTTAGATACATATGTGTCTATTTTGATTTATTGGTATAATATTTGAGGGATAATTAGATTGTTTTTTTAAAAAAAAGAATTGAATTGGGCATAAAAAGAAAGAGAAGAAAAAACGGGCGAAAAAAGAAGAAATGGAAGGAAGAGTCAAAAAACGGGGCTTGACCCAAAAAAAAAGGAAAAATAAAACAAAAAGGGAGAGGGGATTTTTATCTACCTGAATCGGGGGGGGGTTCTCTATTTCCTTATCCAACACACACACCATGCATAGAGAGGGACAGAGAGGAGAGGAGAAGAAGAAGAAGAAGAAGAAGAAGAAGAAGAAGAAGAAGAACAGAATTGAATCTTGATTTTTGGTTGCAAATTTAAGGTGAGTAATTCTTGTTTTCTTCAATCTAAAACTGATTAGGGGGAAGATTATTAGAATGATTTATGCTTGAATTTGAGAATTCAATCGAAGACTGAAGTTTTGATGTTGATAATTTTAGGGTCTGATAGATTAGAAAACTAATTACAATTGGTAGAAACCCATCACTAAAATTATCTTGGTGATTTATGATTTTAGGGTTATATGAATATTGTGGATGAATATCCATATTGTGGTTTTGTTCATGTATATGCTAAACCACGGATTTTTGGATTGATTACTTGTATTGGATGGATAAGAGAGTAGAAAAATAGAGGTTGGATTTTCAGATTCTATAGACAGCCAACCACTATTTGAATTTTCGTGAATTATCAGAGTGGCGAAAATTTTTGAAATGTTTACCGTAGATTCTTCACTATATTTTGCAATTCTATTTAAAGTTTGGTGAATTTTAGAAATGTGTTTATGAGTTATGCATTTTTTATTGAAACTGCCCTGTTATGTGGTGTGAAAATTCAAATGATGTTTGAATTATTGTGAACCAGTGGGTTCGAGAAAAATTATGAAAATGTTACTATAGAATATACATGTTATTTGGAGATATTGGCAAATTCTCATGAATTTTGAATGTAGACTTTGTGAGTTATGAATTTTCAATTGAAACTGCCCTGTTTTGATGCACAATTTTGGTTATTGTTTTAATATTTAGGAGCTATTTGCTTGGTGAAAAATTATAAACATTTTACTGTATACTCTCTATGATACTTGTCTATTTTATGTAAATTTGTATGAATTTTGGATGTCTGCTTTATGATTTTATGGCTTTTTGATTGAATTTTTCCTATTTTAGAGTATGTCTTCGGGTACTGTTTCAATTCTTATGGACAATTGACTTTAGGAAAAATTACGAAAATATTTTGATGAATGCCTCACACTGTGTTGTATTTTTCTGTAAATTTTCGTGTATGTTGGATGTGTATTCTCTGAGTTACGAATTTTTGAGTGGAATGTTATGTTTGGTGTAATTATGGTTATTCGTATGCATAAATTAAATCTTTATCATGTTTGTGATGATTTCATGCATTAAAATAGCACGGTGTTTGGTATGGATTGTCGAAAACTTGTGAAAATTATTTTGGGTGGAATTAAGCCTTATTTTGATTATATTTTTGTAATATTGTGAAATTGAGCTTCTTTGAAAATAAAAATGTGATTATATGGATTATATGATTTCAATAAGTTATGTTTTTGGGGAGAAAGGCTCATGTCTTGACTGAGGCTATTATAGAGCTTTCTAGAGCTACGGCCATAGAAGTAGTTGTCTTTGTGTTTGGAGCTGTGTGAGTCGTTGGTTGGTACCTTGAGTGGGCACTGCTCGGTCCGCCAATTGACTCTTCAGTTTGTGTTATTTGCGAGCTGTATGGGTCCCTGGTACTCCAGGATGTGAATGTGACTCAACAGTTTGTGGTTTGAGGACATCTACGTACTTTAGAACATTGGGTGCCTGGTTGGTACTATATGAATGAGTTGTAGCTGGTTCACCATCTATTGAAACCATATGAATGAGTTGCACCTGGGCCGCTAGGATGTGTCTTGCACCCCTTATATTATAATGGTTCTTTGTGTGAGTCATGAGTTGATTTCCCCTAAACTAAAAGGGTTTGCATTCAATTAAGAATATGTGATATGTTATGAAATTGGTTTTGGCTTGGATTTGGACTTTGGATATGTTAAGAGATTAGTTTTGACTTGGATTTAGATTTTGGATTTTATTTTAGATTTGAAGAATCATTCAGGATATTATGAAATCGTAACTGATTTTGAAGCATATGTGTGATTACTAAGTATGTTTATAGAAATCTATCACGTGTGAATAGCAAATATATGAATTTTTATGAGGAATATGCTTTATGTATACGTCAAGTATGGTTACGGATGGGCTATTAGCTTGACTTAACAGGCTGTGCTTTTTTATGGACTCTAATGAGGATGAGGAGCTCAAAGGACATGGTTGGTATGGGACAACCATGGCTAGTTCAGTGAATAGACTAACAGCAAAGCTTGTTTAGGGACTTAAGCGAAAATGAGAGTCCTTGAAACGTACCTGGTATGGGACAAGTATGACTAAGTTAATCTAATTGTCTACTTCATAACATAAATATGTGTGTGTGTTTGTGATATATGTGAGCATGTTGGATATGAAATATATGAGTTTACTAAAGCATAAGCATGCTCTCTTATCGCCTCTATATGCTATATGATATGTTCTGTCTATATGTCATAAGATATGTGGACTGTGTCATTATGTGTTAACCGGTTAATGTGCAAACTGTAACAATAGGGAAGGTAAGGGTTATTCACTAAGCTCGGGGAGCTCATGAACTCACCATTTTTCAGGGCTTTGAAAGCAAAAAGAGACCACAGGAGCTATAATGCCCCCAAAATGCTAATGACATGATTTATGACAATCTGCAGCGGAAGACTTAATAATAGAAGGCGCTACCGCTGTCCTGATAAGGACAAGGCTCACTGAAATCATTTAATCTTGCAACTCATATTCACAATCACAAAATCTATTGACTGAAACACTTCAAGATCAAAGTCCATAATAGTTTAACTTCAATACCATCGACTTAATCATACCATGTGATAGCTTGCACTCCATACTATACAAGTATATTGAATATAGATCCAACTTGACCCTGAGGTCGATTCCAATGTTCATGCTATGCTGAATCCACTGTGAGCATCTGACGAGTTCCAAAAGGGCTTGCTAAATGGATAAACATGTGATACTTCATCACCTAAAATAGAAAATATGAAAACAATTCAAAAATATGAGCAAAAACTCAGTACATGCATTCCTGTATTATAAAATGAGCATAGAAACACTGTTAATGGGTATCCATCTTTGCAATTCATTTAGTTGGCAATAATAATGAAAATGAAAGTAATATGAAACTGAATTACTCGTTATTATCTGGATGTGAACCCCTTACAATGATATGATCTATACATAGGTGTACGCCTGCCAATCTGATCAAGAGTTGGCCTAAAGCCGCGCAGGTAAATGATGGGCTAACACCCTATAGATGATAACTGACGGGGTCACAAGTTAAATGGCAAATCACTGTATAAACTAATTCATTGATAAACTCATTAAGAGTTGTAACTTGATAAATATAATCTGCTTTCTGAAGATATAGGCAATGGACGTACCTTGAGTTTTTAAAAATGTCATCTGACTTGATACAAGTCAGCTGTTTCATAAATGTCATCTGACTTGATAAATATGTTCTGACTTGATAACACTTACGCATAACAGGGAACGATAACTAGGCCTCAACTCTGTTTGATAAATGTCATTGTAAGTATGTACAGTTAGTAAATGATCCTTACTCGCATAATTGAATAAGTAAAAGTATGTGTAATAGAAATGAGTAATCAAATGATATATATAACTTCAAAACTGAACTGATAAAAATAATTAAATCCAATGTAAAGTAAATAGAAGTAAAATAGTACACAATGAGATAAATGATATTACAAAGGAAAAGGCCTTGATGGTCATAATTAAGAGAGTGGTCATGGCCTTTTCTACAATAGGTTACTGATACAGGTTTAAGGCTTGCTGATATATAACTTGGTTCAAGATAACAGCAAGTACACTAGATTGACTTAATAAATACATTTGATATAAGCTAAAGTGAGTAAGTAATAAAGGTTTGAGGCCAAGAGAGATATATCTTGATTCAGAATAGCATAAACTGCAATAACTTGATCAGATAAATATGGTTTCCGAGTCACAACTCTCCCCACTTCTCATATTCATTCATAAATTCATTAGATATAGAATTCCAACCCAAATGAGTCATTGAACTCAATAGAAGCTATTAAGCTCACTAAACCTGGTATTTTCTTGGTAAAATCCATAATTGATTCAAAGCTCATAAACAAGCTCTCAAATTGTATATTTGTCTTCTTTTTTCTCATTAATCAAGCTAAAAGCTTCATGAAAATCCATGAATATTCATTTCCCCCTTAAATGACTTGGCCCAAAATACACAAAATGAGTGCATGATCCATCTCACTTAATCTTTACTATAGCTCTTTATACAATTACTTAAAATGCTTCCAAAAATCACCAAACTCAAAATACTCAACCATAATTTATGAGATCTTACAGGAAATTCGAAAATAATATGGACTATCTACATTAAAATTTTTAGAATTTTGTTTCAAGTATACACTGCACAGAAATTACAATAACAACCTAATTTACACCTAAGCAGGTCAGTTCACTTCAAAAATTCATAACTTTCATTCTAGACCTCAAATGGAGACCTAAAATCCCAATATGAAAAGACTAAGAAGTCCCAAAAAACTTTCATTTACAATACAAAATATGATTCCCACAATAGGGTTTCCAAAATGGGGCTAAAATACAAGTGTGTCAGTTTTTAGTACATTCTGCGCAGTTTCAATAAAACGACTATAACTTTTTTCACAGATCTCGGATTAAGGCAATTCAAGAGGCATTTGAAAGCTGACATACTGAACTATCTACCCACCAAAAATCATAACTTTTCAATGGCCCAATCATTACGAGTTTAATCGTGAACCCTCCCCTATTTTGCTGAAATTTCCAGCCTCACTGTTTTGACTTTTCCCTCTCTTTTCATATAAATCCTCACTTGAAATCATTCCAAATCACCAAAAGCATCATCATAATCATGAGTAAAACTAAAGATTACAAAATTAAATACAAATAAATTCATAAACATGGTTTTAACTTGAGCTTGCATGAACATGATTATCCCTAACCCTAGCATGAATCAAGCTCAACTTCACCATGATCAACACCAAAATAACTCTTATTTCTTATCAAAACATCATGGTCAATGACCACAAATATTAAAACAAGAATTAAAACAAAAATAAAAATCAAAACCAACAAGATTAAGTTTAGGGTTTACTCACTTGGATGCTTGAATGAAAGAGTTGGGGTTATGCTTGGGCAGGGAAGGGGGCTACCGTGGTTAGGGGAGAGCAAGGGTGGTATTGGGTGGCCGGCTAGTGGCTGATTGGTGGCCGGAAAGCACCAAGGTAGTAGCAAGAGGGGGGGCCGTGGCTAGAGAAAAAAGGAAGAGAGAGAGAGATGTGTGTGTGGTTAAGTTTGCTTGAAGTTTGATGCTCATCGCTCATACTTGGCTTATATTCACCCTCTAAAAGAAGCTTTTGCTAATTAAAATTAGGCACAAATGATAGTAATTAGCTTAATTTAATCACACCAAAATTTCTGGCCAAAATCTTAACCCGAAATGAATCGGGCCGCGAATCGGGCCTAAATGAATTGGGCCGAACTTAATGAATTTGAGCCCAAGTATTTTTGCATGGCTAAAAATTAAATTTTTGTGACATTATGAAAAATATAATTTAATGCTCAATCATAATCATCAAAGCCTAATATCAATTCGCCTGAAATTTAATCAATCAACGAAACTTGAATTAACAATTAATGAAACTTGAATTGCAAAATGGGACCCAAATGAATTATCCCCCAACCGGGATGATTAAATATTGACATAAGGTAATTCGATAAATATATAAATTGAGTGTAATTGAATTAATAAACATGATTTGGTTAAATAAATAACCATGAGTGATTAAATTCATAAACTTGATAAATTAAATGAATAAATATGATTAATTAAATAAATAAATATGATTTAAATAAATAAATATGGGTTAGGGTCGGGTTATCACAGTCTTCTCCTCTTAAAGAGTTTCATCCTCGAAACTTATAACGCTTGCCAAATGTATGCAATGCTGCTTTAAAAACACATGGGCTATTGGTTCCCACTACTTCCCTCTGAAGAGGTGTAATTTTCCCAATGTACTCCGACTAAGGATGTCTATATATTATATAACTGCTTAATCCTATGTTTCAGTAGTAGACCTGGATACTTCTCATACAATAGCCACAATGAACTCAATTGTTATGATTCAAAATTGATATTCTCTTCGACAGAAAAGAACCTTGTTACTAGTGAGGAGGTGCTCACTATTGGTTCATCACCTTGTCCACTAATAGAAACTGTTGTATACCCTGATAAGTACTCTGATACTATTATGAGTTATAAAACACGTTATATACGTGTTCGGGTTCAACAGGTAGGTGCAGTCAACAAGCTGCAGGATTAAACCTTTCTATGAATCATAAGGCCCCATGTAACTAGTCCCTAATTGTCCTTGGATAGTCGTTCTCCTACGACCTTGACTAGAAAAGCCTTTTGAAATACTTTATAATCCATCTGAGACTTTGGTTATTTCCTTGTTTTGCCAGCACAACTCTTTTGTCAACCTTGTATCACCTTAACATGTACTTGAATTTTCCCTCTTAATGCGTGCTTAGGTTAGCTTTGACCTTGTACTCAATGTTTCTTCTGGCTCACTCTAATATAATTAGACAATGCTTAAGATTATACCCTTATCAAAATCTCCTCATCTGATATTCCTAATGCCTTACATAATCTCCCCTCATCGGACTACTTAAGGATATGCTCCGGGTTAATAATAGGCAATTAAATGACCATGGTTAGGGATGAGAGTGATGAAATTCTTAGCCAAGTGAATCATTGCATACAAAAGAAATGAACAATGAGACTAGAAAAGGCAAATAAAAGAGAGATTATCATAGGGGGTTAGAATAAAGATAACCATAAGTGTATCATGAATTCTGAAATATAATGCCACAAGAATTGTGGTTTATAAATATGAATCATAAAGGGTCCAATAATTAATCAACTAAGGAGAAAGATGGCATGGTTATACTCGGGTTTAACTGATGAATTGGAAATAAGATAACAAGCAACTAAGTTTCAACTAGGTGACTTTATAGCCACAAGGAGCAAGATAAGTACAATAGATAGATGGGACAAGCAATGTGCAATAAATAGATACATCGATTAGATAAGCAAAGTGCAACGTATAGATAAATGGATTAGAGGAGCAAAGTGCCAATGGATAAGTAAATAGATTGAACAAGTGACATTAGAAACATGCCTTTGCTCATATGAAACTAATTCAAGTCCAGTAATATGATTGAACAGAAAAGCTAGAGTTTACTTACGAGCATGTAAGATATATGTGTGGGAATTGAAGTTCAAAATAAGGAGAGTAAGAGGATTATGACAATCGCGATCACCCACACCAATGAGAGTTGAATTACATTATAAATTCAGAACAAGTTATACAAGCATATTATTATGAATGAATGAGATGTAAGGTAGATCTGGGAATCAGCTCTCAACAAAATGAACTACAACTCAAGATCATGAAATAGAGATGATGAAGGTTAAAAGCACGGGAATGTTGACAACCATATAAGATTGAACAAAATGTATTGCACATTTGACAATGGGTTTGCAAAGACGTGAAAGATCACGCTAATAGGAAACATAGGGTTGAAATACAAGGGAGATTAACAACGTTGGACAGTATCAAGTTTTGAAGATGAGACAAGCAAACAAGAATTACTATAAATGGGTAGTCTTACAAAAGATAAATTACGATTGCATGTTTTAGGTGTGATACTCGAACCTTAAATCATTCCTGGAAAAGACTTCTGTTGCTAGCAGTTAACCCCATGAATCATTTGTCCAAGGTATAGGGCACTTATTTTGATAGTGATCTTGTGCAATTCTCTGTATACAGTACACAACCATAAGATTCTGCCTTTTTTCTTTATATAAACCTGAGGTTCCCCACGGGGACACACTTGGTCAAACAAATCCCTTATAATTCATCCACTGAATCTTTAATTCTTTGGACTCTGTTGGGGGTCATATGATAGGGTTTTGAAAATGGATTGAGCACCTTGAACTAGGTTGATTTGCAAATCAATGTTTCTTAGGGGAAAACAGTCCTAAAAGTCCTCAGATATGAAACATCTCTAAATCCACCCACTATAAATATGGATATGGATATACCGAGTGTGGTTGACAAATCACTAATATTCAAAGCATTACTGACATGATAATTCACTTGCTTGCACAATGTAATTGGGGGGATAATTAGGGCTTTTCTTCCATCGGCCCGTAGAAATACACGTTTAGCCAATCCTCATCTCTCAAGCTAACCTTAAGGTCCTTACCAATCATCTTAGTCCATAGTCAGTTCACCACCATAATGATACCAGATCTACCAATCAAATTGGATTGAATGTCTTGTGAATATGGTTCCAGCAATACTACTAGAGGCATGTGTATAAAAGATAAACATTCAATTGCCTACTGGTCTCAGTAAATTGAAATGACAGGGGGTAATTTAAAATGTAAAGAGATGTAACCACAACATAAACTGTTGCAAAGATATTTCTTTATTAGTTAGAAAGGATCAACATGTAAGCTGAATGAATGAAAGGACGAAGAATCGAAATGAAAGAGGCAAGGCATAGAAATGACCTGCATATACAAGACATGCAGTTTATTCATGATGGTCATGATAGTAAAGTAAATGATCGATGTTATGCAGTGGAGAGGCTTGTGAAATGCAACAGGTTACCGAAGCGGCTTTTGAAAAGTCATACAGTATCCATATGTGAGAAAAATGATGAAGACAAGGGTCAACACTATCAGAAAGGAAATTTTATTCATCTGGTGTTTGAAAGGACAATACGTCAAGATGAAGGAGTCCATCTTATGACTGAACATGATGACATCCATCAATAATACGTTTTGCAGTAAATGGAAGTCTTGGATAGGCATATAAACTTCAAAACTGCTGACAGATGGAAATAGCACAAATCATTATTTATCATTACCAGGCTAGGCTGTACTAGAAAAGAAAGGATTACCAAAATAACTTGAATAACAACATGCAGTCACGGCCATAGAGTAGTATGCCAGCATAACGTTACGGTGCTATAGAAACATGAACAAAATGGATACATTTAATTGCTGAAAGGGCATTCAATGACAAGGTCTGAAGCAACCAAAGGCTTTACAAGCAATAAATAAATAGTGCCCAAATATACGCAAGGAGTAAAAGGAGGTAATAGTAAAAAATATGAACATAGTGATGGCTGAACTATAAGTAGAATGAGTCAAATATGCTTAGGAAGAACTGCAAATTACATAGTAATGCACACCGGGGGTCATTATAGGCTCCATTATGGAAATAGAGAATTAAACAGTTATGATTGTCAGGGTTTGATTCGCCTATAAGAAAGGTTGCTCAGATGTGTTTGAAGAAGTCCCCACAGACAACATATGAGAATTTCCATAAACACTCCATTACAAATCAAGAGAGTGTTAGCAGCAAAGAAATGATGCCTCTAAACAATTCAAGGTAACTAGGGAAGAAATAAGTTAATTACAGGAAGTAATGGGAGCATTGCTGATGTAAAGTCTTAGTATCAAGACCAGATGATTCCGATACATGGCAGCTTAATCTTACTTGTACCACACATATAATGCCAAGTAGCACAAAATAAGCTACTAATTATTATCACCATACATAAACACTCATTGCAGTGTTCCTCTCATTTTGGTTCACCTCAAAGATATTGCCCCACAAGGCATTTCCTCATCTAGAGGTTTACATCTAACTTAACACTGTATTAATCCCTTAAGAAATCGCAAATGGCATCCCCACATCGGGTTTCAACCATATATTAACACACCTCAATAAGACTCTCAAATCCTAGGGCAAAACGGACAGAGTTCTGCCTAAAAACTGACTAAAACAGGCTTAAAGCCTTACAATAGATACCTAAAATGGAGAGAAGTACTTCAATAGCTCAACGGCCATACGCCGGAGTTCACAGCTCAACGGGTCACACAACCGGAGTGCACATTTACAAAAACTTAAACAAATAAGAGAAATGAAACATACAATACAACTCCCAGATAAATGAGAGTATGCCTCACTAACAGGGGACCCAAATGGCTCCACACTCCACTTTGCTAATGTTCGACTCTCAGGATATTAATAAGTGATTGAGTCACCCAAATGAAATTGGTTTCCCCATATATGCCCATACATATGAACATATAAGCAATAGCTCATTTAATGGGTCCAACATAACTCATACACACCTTGAGTTAGCTCACAGTGGCCCTTACAACCTTAGCTCTAATACCAAATCTGCAACGCCCCCAAAATGCTAATGACATGATTTACGGTAATCTACAGCAGAAGACTTAATAATAGAAGGCGCTACCGCCGTCCTGATAAGGACAAGGCTCACTGAAACCATTTAATCTTGCAACTCATATTCACAATCACAAAATCTATTAACTGAAACACTTCAAGACCAAAGTCCATAATAGTTCAACTTCAATGCTATCGACTTAATCATACCATGTAATAACTTGCACTCCACACTATACAAGTATATTAAATATAGATCCAATTTGACCCTGAGGTCGATTTCAATGTTCATGCTATGCTAAATCCACTGTGAGCATCTGACGAGTTCCAAAAGAGCTTGCTAAATGAAGAAACATGTGATACTTCATCACCTAAAATAGAAAACATGAAAACAATTCAAACATATGAGCAAAAACTCAATACATACATTCTTATATTGTAAAATGAGCATAGAATCACTGTTGATGGGTACCCATCTTTGCAATTCAATTAGTTGGCAATAACAATGAAAATGAAAGTAATATGAAACTGAATTGATCATTATTATCTAGATGTGGACCCCTTACAATGATATGATCTATACATAGTATACACCTGCCAATCCGATCAAGAGTTGGCCTGAAGCCGCGCGGGTAAATGATGGGCTGACGCCCTATAGATGATAACTGACGGGGTCATAAGTTAAATGGCAAATCACTGTAAACACTAATTCATTGATAAACTCATTAAGAGTTGTAACTTGATAAACATGTTATACTTTCTGAAGATACAGGCAATGGATGTACCTTAAGTTTTTAAAAATGTCATCTGACTTGATACAAGTCAGCTGTTTCATAAATGTCATCTGATTTGATAAATATGTTCTGACTTGATAACACTTATGCATAACGGGGAACGATAACTAGGCCTCAACTCTGTTTCATAAATGTCATTGTAAGTATGTGTAGTTAGTAAATGATTCTTACTCACATAATTGAGTAAGTAAAAGTATGCACAACAGAAATTGAGCAATTAAATGGTATACATAACTTCAAAACTGAGTTGATGAAAATATTTAAATCCAATATAAAGTAAACAGAAGTAAAATAGTCCACAATGAGATAAATGACATTACAAAGGAAAAGGCCTTAATGGTAATAATTGAGAGAGTGGTTATGGCCTTTTCTGCAATAGATTACTGATACGGGTTGAAGGCTTACTGATGTATAACTCAGTTCAAGATAACAACAAGTACACTAGATTGGCTTGATAAATACATTTGATATAAGCTAAAGTGAGTAAGTAATAAAGGTTTGAGGCCAAGAGAGATATATCTTGGTTCAAAATAGCAAAAACGGCAATAACTTGGTCTGATAAATATGGTTTCTGAGTCGCAACTCTCCCACTTCTCATATTCATTCATAAATCCATTAGATATAGAATTCCACCCCAAATGAGTCATTGAACTCAATAGAAGCTATTAAGCTCACTAAGCTTGGTATTTTTTTGGCAAAATCCATAATTGATTCAAAGCTCATAAGCAAGCTCCCAAATTGTATATTTGTCTTCTTTTTTCTCATTCATCAAGCTAAAAGCTCCCTAAAAGTCCATGAATATTCATTTCCCCCTTAAATGACTTGGCCCAAAATACACAAAATGAGTGCATGATAAATCTCACTTAATCTTCATTATAACGCTTTATATAATTACTCAAAATGCTTCCAAAAATCACCAAACTCAAAATACTCAACCAAAATTCATGAGATCTTACAGGAAATTCGAAAATAATATGGACTATTTACAGTAAAATTTTCAGAATTTTCCTTTAAGTATGCACTGCACAGAAATTGCAATAACAACCTGATTTACACCCAAGCAGGTCAGTTCACTTCAAAAATTCATAACTTTCATTCTAGAACTCAAGTAGAGACCTAAAACCCCAATATGAAAAGATCAAGAAGTCTCGAAAAACTTTTATTTACAATACAAAATATGATTCTCACAATAGGGTTTCCAAAATGGGGCTAAAATACAAGTTTTTTAGTTTTTATTCCATTCTTCGCAGTTTCGTTAAAACGACCATAACTTTTTCCACAGATCCCGGATTAAGGTGATTCAAGAGGCATTTGAAAGCTGACACACTGATAGCCATCAAAAATCTAATTTTTCAATGGCCCAATCATTACCAGTTTGATCATGAACCCTGCCCTGTTTTGCTGAAATTTTCAGCCTCACTGTTTTGACTTTTCCCTCTCTTTTCATATAAATCCTCACTTGAAATCATTTCAAATCACCAAAAGCATCATCATAATCATCAATAAAACTAAATATTATAAAATCAAATACAAATCAATCCATAAACATGGTTTTAACTTAAGCTTGCATGAACATGATCATCCCTAACCCTAGCATGAATCAAGCTCAACTTCACCATGATCAACACCAAAATAACTCTTATTTCTTATCAAAACATCATGATCAATGATCACAAACATCAAAACAAGAATCAAAACTAAAATAAAAATCAAAACCAACAAGATTAAGTTTAGGGTTTACTCACTTGGATGCTTGAATGAAAGAGTTGGGGTTATGCATGGGCAGGGGAGGGGGCTGCCGTGGTTAGGGGAGACCAAGGGTGGTGTTGGGTGGCCGGAAAACACTAGGGCAGCAGCTGGAGGGGGAGTTGTGGCTAGAGAAAGAAGGAAGAGAGAGAGAGAGATGTGTGTGTGGTTGAGTTTGCTTGAAGTTTGATGCTCATCTCTTATACTTGGCTTATATTCACCCAACAAAAGAAGCTTTTGCTAATTAAAATTAGGCACAAATGATAGTAATTAGCTTAATTTAATCACACAAACTTTCGGGCCAAAATCTTCACCCAAAATGAATCGGACCACAAATCGGGCCCAAATGAATTGGGCCGAACTTAATGAATTTGAGCCCAAATATTTTTGCATGGCTAAAAATTAAATTTTTGTGACATTATGAAAAATATGATTTAATGCTCAATCATAATCATCGAGGCCTAATAACGGTTCACCTGAAATTTGATCAATTAACGAAACTTAAATTAACAATTAATGAGACTTGAATTGCAAAATGGAACCCAAATGAATTATCCCCCAACCGGGATGATTAAATACTGACATAAGGTAATTCGGTAAATATATAAATTGAGTGTAATTAAGTTAATAAACATAATTTGGTTAAACAAATAACCATGAGTGATTAAATCCATAAACTTGATAAATTAAATAAATAAATATGATTAATTAAATAAATAAATATGATTTAAATAAATAAATATGGGTTAGGGTCGGGTTATCACAGGAGCATTAAGAGAGCTAGCTAGCTGTGAAATATTTTCGAAGAACTTAGTTGGGGATGCAGGTCTCGCTATATGTTTATGTCATGGATTATGTTTAGTAAATACAGTTTTGGACGTATTTTTGGTTTGCACATGTATAAGACTAAGAATATAGTTTAAGTATGTATATAATACATGTTTTAGAATCACCCTGCCCAACTTTCGTTAGATTTTGATAAAAGCTTCCACTGCTATTGCCTATTAACCGGTTAATTAAGGTTAAAAAGTTTAGATAGCCTTGTGGATGTTTCTAGTGAGACATGCACGACGGTGACGTACCTGCCTTCTTTCGAGCAGGGTGTTACACCTCCTAAGCAGACCATGGTTATTTGATAGAGGTGTTATGCATGATGAGGCTGAATGCTTACTCCTTTGTCAAAGATCACAAGAAAATTACCTTCACTCCCCTTAAACCCTTTGAAATCCAGAAGCCTAAAGGCTTACCCCACTTAGATGTCTTTCTTACCACTCTACTCAAGTGCCAACAGCATGAGTTTCAGTCTGCTTAAGAGCTAATCTTGCTGGACTTTGAGCCAGAACCTACCTCACTCAGTATTCACCCTTTATTGCAGCCCCTTCTGTTTGAGTTCGAGCACGTCTTCCCTACTGAGATACCCCCTGGATTACCTCCAAAGAGGTCAATATAGCATAAAATTGATCTAGTTCCTAGATCTGTCTTCCCAAATAAACCTGCTTACAGAATGAACCCCTAGGAAACCCATGAAATCCAGAGGCAAGTGGATGAATTGCTAACTATAGGCATGATTAGGGAAAGTTTGAGTCCCTATGCATTCCTAGCCTTGCTAGTACCTAAAGAGGATGGCAGTATGAGGATGTGTGTGGACAGTAGGGCCACAAACAAGATTACTGTCAAGTACGGGTACCCTATTCCTAGATTAGAGGACCTCCTTGATGAACTGATGACTCCACTATCTTGTTAAAGATAGAATCTCAGAAGTGGGTATTACCAAATTAGGATCTATGAAGGAGATGAATGGAAAACAGCCTTTAAAACTAAGGGAGGGCTGTATGAGTGGTTGGTGATGCCCTTTGGCTTGACTAATGCTCCTAGTACCTTTATGAGATTAATGAATGAGGTGCTCAAGCCTTTAATAGGGAATTTAGTGGTGGTTTATTTTGATGACATTCTAGTTTATAGTCAGGCTGAAGAGGAGCATGCCCAACATTTACAGCAAGTGCTCCACATCCTATCTCAAGCAAAACTATATGGAAACCTTAAGAAATGCCATTTTTTCACCTCTCAAGTCAGGTTCCTAGGCTATGTGGTGTTAGCTCAGGGTATCCAGATTGATGATGAGAAGATTAAGGCCCTTAAAGAGTGGCTGGTGCCTACTTCTATCCAGCAGGTCTGTGGATTGACCTCATTTTACAAGAGGTTTGTGGGAAATTTTAGCTCACTTATGGCTCCTATCACTGAAGTGCTCAAGGGAAAGAAGTTTGAATGGACTGATAAAGCACAGAAGGCCTTTGATAGCATCAAGGACAAGCTCACCAGTGCACCTATTCTAGCTCTATGTAACTTTGCTCAAGTCTTTGAGGTGGAATTTGATGCATCTGGGGTGGGAATTGGAGCTGTCTTAACTCAAGAAGGCAGACCGGTGGCCTATTTCAGTGAGAAACTGAATGATGCTAGAAGAAAATACTCCACCTATGACAAAGAGTTCTATGCGATCATCAGGGTATTAGAACATTGGAGACATTACTTGATTGGTGGGGAATTCATCTTGCATTCAGATCATGAGGCCCTCTTCAAGGCTAGCATAAACTCAATCCTAGGTATGCTACGTGGGTTGAGTACTTGCAATCATTCCACTTTGTGATCCATTATAAATCTGGCAAATTGAACAAGAGAGCTCATGCCTTTCCAGAAGGTATCTCCTTCTGTCCATGTTGGATTCTAGAGTTCTTGGCTTTGAAGTAATTAAGGAGTAGTACAAGAAAGATGAAGACTTTAGGGAATTGCTTGAGAAGTGTTCTCATCACCCTTAGGGAGCATTTCACCTTGATTAAGGCTTCCTTTTCAAAGGAAATAGGCTATGTGTCCCAAGAAGTGGGATAAGGGAGTTGTTAATCCATGAGATCCATAGTGGGGCTTTCGCTGGTCATTTTGGGATTGATAAAACCTGATCTATGCTCAAAGAGCATTATTATTGGCCTACAATGAGTAAGGATGTTGAACACTTTATCAAGAGATGCTCCACCTATCAGCTGGCTGAAAGTCATGTTCTTCCCTAAGGCCTTAACACCCCTCTTCTAGTACCTCAAGCCCCTTGGGAGGATGTCAGTATGGATTTTATAACTGGTCTACCAAGGACTCCGAGAAGCAAGGATTCTATCATGGTAGTAGTTCACAGATTCTCCAAGATGACACATTTGATCCCACGCCACACTGCCTACGATGGATCCAAGGTGGCAGACCTGTACTTCAAGGAGGTGGTAAGATTGCATGGCATTCCTAGGAGCATGATGTCTGACAGAGATACGAAATTCGTGAGTTATTTTTGGCTCACCATGTGGAGAAGGATGGGCAGCCTGCTCAAGTTCAGCACCATATGCCACCCACAAACTGATGGCCAAACAGAGGTGACCAACAGAACCTTGGGAACCTTGCTTAGGGTGCTTGTAAAGAAGAATGTTAAGGGGTGGGATGAGTAGCACCTATATGCGGAGTTTGCCTACAACAGAACTCCTGAGAAGGCCACTAGCATGTCTCATTTTCAGATTATCTATGGTCAGAACCCATTGATGGAGTCCTGCCAAGCCAAGGCCTTGACCATGATCATTTAAGTCTAGAAGGTCCAAGAACAAGGTCCCAAGTTCAAAGGATGGCTCACATTATGCTAAGGGCACAAGCAGAAGCTATCGGGTACAAGGCAGATTTTAAACCCGGTTTAGTGTTCTTAATTACTTAGGCCTCCATAAGGTTTACGTTCCAATTTTTTACATATCCTGGATCCCCAAAATGTTATCTACCTGGTCCAATTGAGAAATTTAGGTTAAGTCAAGTAAAAGATGAAGAACCAGGTCGATTTTCCAAACCGTGCAGGCTGAAACCTAATTTGGACTAGTCTGTGTATTTTGAGCTTTTGGACAGGCAAATCAAGTCAAAAACATATGCTCCCACTTGAAGGAGTTAGAAGACATCCATGGCTTTCTAACCATATCAGCAACCCAGATCATGCCCACATTTTGCATGAGAAACGTGGCATCCAAACACTGCCTGTAAACTACCAGGTACTGCCCGATTGCACGTAATTGGTGCATTCAGTGGTTAATGTCATTGCAAGCATCCAATCCTTGTCTAGCAGCATGATTGAGTAGTTAAACGATTGTTAGATATAATCATGAAGTAACTAAATGAAGATCCAATGAGGAGTAAAGAGAGAAAGGCAGAAACAAGACCATTGGCTAGCTGTAAAGTACAACCAGGACCAAGCAGCTTTCTTCTTTTCTCTCACACATAACCAGTAGCCTTTTTGCCTAATTGCTTGCTTAGTATCTAGATTAACTTTAATCCTTATGATTAAATAGATTTAATGGTTGTAATTAGTAAGGATTATCCTTAAGCCAAGAAATAAGTTAGTAACTCACAGGTTAGCATTAACCGTGAACTAAGCTAGATTAGTAGGTTTCCTAATCTTGAAGAAACCTCACTCCTTAGGCTTGAGCTACTTGTATGCTTGCATGCTAGGATATAAGGCCCTGTATCCTTCAATTTTGTGAGAAGATTTCATGAATTAAACAAAGAGAAAAGAGAGCTTTGCTCCTTTGCTTACCGTGAATACTTAACTTGCTTATCTTTAACTAGGCCGACTAGAGTGGTGATCAAGTGAGTCTTAAGCTTTAATTAGGTGGTGAAATCTATATCCTAGTTGTAACACCCCCAAAAGGCTAATGACATGATTTACGAAAAACTGCAACGGAAGACTTACTTATAGGAGGGCGCTACCGTCGTCCTGATAAGGACAAGGCTCATAGAAACCATTTAATCTTACAACTCATGTTCACATCACAATATCTATTAAACTGAAACACTCCAAGATCAAAGTCCTAGTTGAACTTCAATACAATCGACTTAATCATACCATGTGCTAACTCACACTCCACACTACACAAGCATATTAAATATAGACCTAACTTGACCCTGAGGTCGAACCCAACGTTCATGCTATGCTGAATCCACTGTGAGCATCTGATGACTTCTAAAAGGGCTTGCTAAATGGAGAAACATGTGATACTTCACCACCTAAAATGGAAAACATGAAAACAATTCGAAAATGTGAGCAAAAACTCAGTACATGCATTCCTCTACTGTAAAATGAGCATAAAGACACTGTTAATGGGTACCCGTCTTTGCAATTTATTTAGTTCGCAATAACAATGAAAATGAAAGTAATATGAAACTAAATTGCTCATTATTATCTAGATGTGAACCCCTTGCAATGATATGATTTATACATAGGTGTACACTTGCCAATCTGATCAAGAGTTGGCCTGAAGCCGTGCGGGTAAAGGATGGGCTGACGCCCTATAGATGATAACTGACGGGGTCACAAGTTAAATGGCAAATTATTGTATACCCTGATTCATTGATAAACTCATTAAGAGTTGTAACTTGATAAACATATTATGCTTTCTGAAGATACAGGCAACGGACGTACCTTGAGTCTTTAAAAATGTCATCTGACTTGATAAATATATTCTGACTTGATAACACTTATCCATAACAGGGAACGATAACTAGGCCTCGACTCTGTTTTATAAATGTCATTTTAGGTATACATAGTCAGCAAATGACCCTTACTCACATAATTGAGTAAGTAAAAGTATGCGTAATAGAAATTAAGTAATTAAATGGTATACATAACTTGGGTATTTCAATATAACTTCAAAACTGAATTAATAAAAGTAATTAAATTCGATACAAAATAAATAAAAGTAAAATAGACCACAATGAGATAAATGCGATTACAAAGGAAAAGGCCTTGTTGGTGACAAATGAGGGAGTGGTTGTGGCCTTTTCTGAGATAGGTTGCTGATACGGGGTTTAAGGCTCGTTGATGTACAGCTTGGTTCAAGATAACAGTGAGTACACTAGATTGGCTTGATGAATACATTTGATACATTCTGAATTAAGTAAGTAATAAAGGTTTGAGGCTAAGAGAAATATATCTTGATTCAAAATAGCACAAATTGTAATAACTTGATCTGATAAATATGGTTTCTGAGTCAAAAATTCTCCCCACCTCCCATAATTCATTCATAAATCCATTAGATATAAAATTCCACCCTAAATGAATGATTGAACTCAATAGAAGCTATTAAGCTCACTGAACTTGGTATTTTCTTTGTAAAATCCATAATTGATTCAAAGCTCCTAAACATGTTCCCAAATTGTATGCTTATCTTCTTCTTTCTCATTAATCAGGCTAAAAGCTCCATGAAAATTCATGAATATTCATTTCCTCCTTAAATGACCTTACTTAGCCCAAAATACGCAAAATGAGTGCATGATCAATCTCACTCAATCTTTATTATTGATCTTTACACAATTACTCAAAATGCTTCCAAAAATCACCAAACTCCAAAATACTCAACGAAAATTCATAAAATCTTATAAGAAATTCGAAAATAATATGGACAATCTACAGTACAATTTTCAGAATTCATAACATTCACCCTTGACCTTAAATGGAGACCTAAGAAAGAGCAAGAAGTCCCGAAAAATGTTCATTTACAATACAAAACATGATTCCCACAATAGGGCTTCCAAAATAGGGCTAGAACACAAGTGTGTCAGTTTTAATTGAACCTGTGCAGTTTTAGCAAAATAGCCATAACTTTGTCAGTAGAACTCAGATTAAGGTGATTCAAAATCCATTTGAAAGATAACTCATTAATCTAACTCCTCACCAAAATTCATAAGTTTTTAGATAAGCCATAAATTACTAGTTTTTTTCAGAACAGACCCCTATTTTCGGGCCCTTCATAGCTTGCTACCAACTTTATTATCCTCCTTTTTCACATAATTACCCTCTAAAATCACTTGTTGAAATTACCAAACCATGGGGTGACCCTCAACATCACTTTAGATATCTATAATCCACAATTTTTACTTCATAATCATCCAAGATTCATTTCTAATCCAATAACATATCCAACATCATAAATCACCTCATGTGATCCAAATGAACATATTTAATACAAAAACTCACTTAAATCAAGCATGATCATGAAAACCCTAATTCTTTCTCATTCAAGTGAACATCCAAGTAACCATAATTGGCTTCAAAATGATCATCTAACATCATATTTTTCATGATTTATAACACAAAGCATAACACGATACATAAACAAGCTCAAACTCATACTTGCTTAATTTTAAGTCACTTGATCATATTCTTGATCAAATACCCATAACTCTAAACATCTCCAAACTCAATAAAAATTGCATAATAACTATCAATTTGATCATCCTAACATAACCCATAAATAAAACAACCATAAGACTCAAGATAGAACAAGTTACGGTTTTGGGTATACCTTACTTTAGGCCTGAATTAGAGGGAGGAGGGGTTGTTTTGAGTGATCTTGATGGTTAGACATGATAGCTGGCAGTAAGGGAAAGTTGGAGTAGCTGGGAGGTGGCCAAAAAAGTAGCCGGAAACCACCAAAAATGGCGGCACAAGGGGCAGTAGCTGTTGCCCCTGTTCTGGGCAGCACTAGTGTAGGAGAGAGAGAGAGCAATGGAGAGCTTATCTCTTCATTTTGTTCGTGTGAATTTTTTATGAGTCACTTGGTGGATGTTAGCTTAAGTATGGCTAAAAATTTGGAGTCATTACCTTTTTGCTAATTAAAATTAATCACAAAGCATAGCTATTAGTGGAAATAAATTGGTAAGTAACTTGAGCCTTGTTGTTTTGGGCTTAAATGCTTGGTTTTGGGCTTGATTTTGGGCTCAAAATAATTCAAAGTTGTATTAAAAATTTTATAGGGCTCGGTATTAAATTTTTCCAATGTTAAGAAAATAAAAAATCGCTAAATCATGCTTACCGAGGGCTAATATCGATTCACTCGATATTTAATCAATCAACGAAATTTGAATTGACAATCAATGAAACTTGAATTGTAAAGTGGGATCCAAAATGAAATATCTCCCAACTGGGATGATTAAATACGATAAATGAAGGTGGAAAATTTAAATAGCATAATGGAATTCGTTAGATAAATAAATTAGGTGTAATTGAATTAATAAACATGATTTGGCTAAATAAATAACTATGACCAATTAAATAAATAACCATGATTAATTAAACAAATAAATATGATTTAAATAAATAAATATGGTTTATAGTTGGGATATTATAGCCTTCCCCTCTTAAAGAGTTTCGTCCTCGAAACTTATAATTTTTGACCATGAATGCCACGTCACCTCAAGTATGGATAGTTGGTTTTCACTGCTTCCTTTCAAAAAGGTATGATTAGCCAAAAGTGCGTAACTGTTTAATCCTGCAACTGAGTATCTAGATCCTTAATGACTTTACTGGCTCGATTACTTTAGTTTGAAATTGATATTCTCATCAAAAGAAAAACTGTTACTGCAAAGGAGGTACTCTACTCTACTGGTTCTCTATCTTGATCACTAATAAGTATGGAAACCATTGCATTTCTTAATAAGCACTCTAATACTAACTCATAAATCCTATGTAACGAGGACTCGGTTATCTCTAATATCCAGTCTCCCGACACCCTTGACTAGATAAGCCCTTTAGAATACTTTATATCTCATTTGAACTTTGATTGTCTTCTGCTTTGGTCAATATGACCATGTGACTCTTGTGTAGTCCTATTGTTACCTTAGCATGTACTTGAACTGTCTCATTATTCTCGATATTTCTTCTAGCTTACTCTAATACTACTAGACATTGTTTGAGATTATGCCCTTATCAAAATATCCTTATCTGATGTTCTTAATGCATCACATGATCTTCCCTCATCAGACTAGTCTAAGATCTGCTCTAAGTCCGAGTTAAACGCTAGAATAAACATGGTCGGAGATAAAAATGATGGAATTGCTAATCAAGTGAGTCATTAGGAGCAAAAGAAATAAACAATAAGACTAGAAAAGATTTATAAAGGAGGGATTAACATAGGGTGGTTAGATTAAAGATAACCACAAGTGTAGCATGAATTGTGAAATATAATGCCACAAGATTGTGGTTTATAAATGTGGATCCTAAAGGGTCCAATAAATAATTAACCAAGGAGAAAGATGGCCTGATTATACTCGGGTTTAACTAATGAATTAGAAACAAGATGACTGACAACTGAGCTTCAACTAGGTGATTTTATAGCCACAAGCAACAAGATAAGTGCAATAGATGGATGGGACAAGCAATGTGTAATGGATAGATAAATGGATTGGATAACTAAAGTACAATAGATAGACAAATAGATTGGATAAGAAAAGTGCCAATGAATAGATTAATAGATTGAGCAAGCTATAATAGGAACGTGCTTTTGCTCATATGAAGCCAATTCGAGTACAACAATAAGATTAAATAGAGGATGCGAAAGTTTATTTATCAGAATGTAAGATATATGTGTGGGAGTTAAAGTTCAAAATAAAGAGACTAAGGGGATTATGACACTCACAATCACCCACACCAATGAGAGTTGAATTACATTATGAATTCAGAACAAGTTATATGAGCTTATCATTATGAATAAATGAGATGTAAGGTAGATGTGTGAATCGGCTCTCAGCAAAATGAACTACAACTCATGATTATGAAATAAAGATGGTGAAGGTCGAGAGCACTAGAGTGTTGACAACCACATAAAGTCGAACAAAAATATATTGTACATTTAACAATGGGTTTGCAAAGATATGGAAGATCACACTAATAGGAAATATCGGGTTGGAATGCAAGGAAGATTAAACAATATTAGATAGTATCAAGTTTTGAAGATGAGACATGCAAACAATTCCAAGAATTACTATAAAAGGGCATTCTTGTAAAAGATAAACTGTGGTTGCATAGTTTAGGTGTGATATCCGGACTTCAAATCATTCTTAAAAAGGACTTCTGTTGTTGGCAGTTAATCTCATAAATCATTTGTTCAAGGTATAGGGCACTTATTTTGATAGTGATCTTATGTAACTCTCTGTGCACAGTACACAGCCATAAAGTTCTATCTTTCTTCTTCATATAAACTTGAGGTTCCCCACGAGGACACACTTGGTCAAATAAATCCCTTATAACTCATCCACTAAATCTTTAATTCTTTGAACTCTGTTAGGGGTCATATGATAGGGATTTTGAAAATGGGTTGAGCATCAAGAGTTAGGTCGATCTGAAGATCAATGTTTCTTAGGGAGAAATAGTCCTGATAGTCCTTAGATAGAACATCTCTAATTCCACCAACTGTAAATATAGATATGGATATACTGAGTGTGGTTAACATAGCACTGACATAATAACTTACTTGCTTGCACAGTGTAGTTAGGGTAAAAATAGGATTTTTCTTCCCTCGGCCCATAGAAACACACGTCTAGTCTTTCCTCATTTCTCAAGCTAACCTTAAGATCTGTACAAGTAATCTTCTATAAGTACACAATCAGTTCATCCCTATAATGATAACAAGGTATGCCAATCAACCTGGATTGAATGCGCAATGAATATAGTTCCAGCAATACTAATAGAGGCATACTTATAAAAGATAACACATTTAACTGCCTACTGGTCTCAGTAAATTTAAAAGACAGGGGGACGATCTGAAGTGTAAAGAGATGTAACCACACCATGAACTCTTGTAAACATATTTCTTTATTGGTTATAAAGGGCCGGTATGTAAGCTGAATGAATGAAGGGATGAAGATTCATAATGAAAGAGGTAAGGCAGATAAATGATCTACATATACAAGACATGCAGTTTATTTATGATGGTCATGATAGTGAAGTAAATGAACGATGTTATGAAGTTGAGGAGGAGTATTAAGTACTGAAGGTGAAGAAATGTAATAGAATACCAAAGCAGCTTTTGAAAAGTCATACGGTATCCATATGTGCGTAAAATGATAAACATAAGGGTCAACACTACCAGAAGGGAAATTTTTTTCATCTGGTGTTTGAAAGGACAATACGTCAAGATGAAGGAGTCAGTCTTATGACTGAACATGATGACATCTATCAATAATACATTTTGCAGTAAATGAAAGTCTTGGGTAGGCATATAAACTTCGAAACTGTTGGCAGTTGGAAATAGCACAAATCATTGTTTATCATTAATAAGATAGACTGTACTAGTAAAGAAAGGATTTCCAAAATAATTTGATTAACGACATGCCGTCACAGCCATATAATAGTATGCCAACATGACGTTACGGTGCTATAGAAACACGAACAATATGGATCTATTTAATTGCTGAAAGTGCGCTCAATGACTGGGTCTGAAGCAACCAAAGGCTGTGCAAGCAATAAATGAATAGTGCCCAAATAGAAGTAAGGAGTTAAAGTAGGTGACAGTAAAAATATGAACATAGTGATCACTAAACTACAAGTAGAATGGGTCAAAATATGCTTAGGAAGAACTACAAATCACACAATAATGCACACTGGGTGTTTTTATAGGCTCCATTATGGAAATAGAAAACTAAACGATTATGATTGTTAGGATTTGAACCGCCTATAAGAAAGGTTGCTCATATGTGTTTAATGCACTCTCCACAAACCACATATGAGATTTTTCATAAACACTCCATTACAAATCAAGAGAGTGTGAGTGTCAAAGAAATGATGCCTCTGAATAATTTAAGGTAACTAGGGTAGAAATAAGTTAATGATAGGAAGTAATGGGAGCATTGCTGATGTAAGGTCCTAATGTCAAGAATGGCAGCTTAATCTTACTCGTACCACCCACATAATGCCAAGTAGCACACCATAAGCTACTAACTATTATCATCAGACATAAGCACTCATTGTAACATTCATCTCATACTGGTTCACCTCAAAGATATTGCCCCACAAAGTATTTCCTCATCTAGAGGTTTACATCTAACTTGATACTGTATTAATCCCTTAAGAAGTTGCAAATGTCATCCCCACTTCGGGTTTCAACCATTACTGTACCCAAGATCAGGTATATTAACACACTTCAATAAAATTCATAAATTCTGGGCAAAACGGATAGAGTTTCACCTAAAAATTGACTAAAACCTGGCTTAAAGCCTTACAATAGATACCTGAAATGGAGAGAAATACTTCAATAGCTCAATGACCACACGCCGGAGTTAATAACTCAACGGGTCACATGATTGCCAAAATTTAAACAAATGAGAGAAATGAAACATACAATACAGCTCCCAGATAAATGAGAGCATGCCTCACTAATAAGTGACCCAAATGGTTCCACACTCCACTTTACTAATGCTCAAATCTCAGGATATTACCAAATGATTGAGTCACTCAAATGGAAATGGTTCCTTCATATATGCCCATACATATGAACTTATAGTCAATAGCTCATTTAAGTAGCCCAACATAACTCATACACACCTTGATAGCTAACTCATAAACACTTGATAGCTCACAGTGGCCCGTAAAACCTTGACTCTGGTACCAAACCTGTAATGCCCCAAAATGCTAATGACATGATTTACGAAAAATTGCAGTGGAAGACTTAATTATAGGAGGGCGCTACTACCGTCCTGATAAGGACAAGGCTCATTGAAACCATTTAATCTTGCAACTCATGTTCACATCACAATATCTATTAAACTGAAACACTCCAAGACCAAAGTCCTAGCTCAACTTCAATACAATCGACTTAATCATACCATGTGCTAACTCACACTCCACACTACATAAGTATATTGAATATAGATGCAACTTGGCCTTGAGGTCGAACCCAACATTCATGCTATGCTGAATCCACTGTGAGCATCTGATGACTTCCAAAAGGGCTTACCAAATGGGGAAACATGTGATACTTTACCACCTAAAATGAAAAACATGAAAACAATTCGAAAATGTGAGCAAAAACTCAGTACATGCATTCCTCTACTGTAAAATAAACATAGAAACACTATTGATGGGTACCCGCCTTTGCAATTTATTTAGTTCGCAATAATAATGAAAATAAAAGTAATATGAAACTGAATTACTTATTATTATCTGGATGTGAACCCCTTACAATGATATGATCTATACATAGGTGTACACTTGCCAATCCGATCAAGAGTTGGCCTGAAGCAGCGCGAGTAACGCCCTATAGATGGTAACTGACGGAATTAAGTGGCAAATCACTGTATAAACTAATTCATTGATAAACTCATTACTTGATAAATATGTTATGCTTTCTGAAGATACAGGCAACGGACGTATCTTGAATCTTTAAAAATGCCATCTGACTTGATAAATATGTTTTGACTTGATAACACCAATGCATAACGGGGAACGATAACTAGGTCTCGACTCTATTTGATAAATGTCATTTTAGATATGTGTAGTCAGCAAATGATCCTCACTCACATAATTCAGTAAGTAAAAGTAAGCGTAATAGAAATTAAGTAATTAAATGGTATACATAACTTTGGTATTTCAATATAACTTCAAAACTGAATTAATAAAAGGAATTAAATTCGATATAAAATAAATAAAAGTAAAATAGACCACAATGAGATAAATGCGATTACAAAGGAAAAGGCCTTGATGGTGACAAATGAGGGAGTGGTTGTGGCCATTTCTGAGATAGGTTGCTGATACGGAGTTTAAGGCTCGCTAATGTATAGCTTGGTTTAAGATAACAGCAAGTACACTAGACTGGCTTGATAAATACATTTGATACATTCTGAATTGAGTAAGTAATAAAGGTTTGAGGCCAAGAGAGATATATCTTGGTTCAAAATAGCATAAACTACAATAACTTGGTCTGATAAATATGGTTTCTGAATCAAAAATTCTCCCCACCTCCTATAATTCAGTCATAAATCCATTAGATATAAAATTCCACCCCAAATGAATCATTGAACTCAATAGAAGCTATTAAGCTCACTAAACTTCGTATTTTCTTTGTAAAATCTATAATTGATTCAAAGCTTATAAACAAGTTCCCAAATTGTATACTTGTCTTCTTCTTTCTCATTAACCAGGCTAACAGCTCCACGAAAGTCCATGAATATTCGTTTCTTCTTTAAATGGCCTTACTTAGCCCAAAATAGACAAAATGAGTGCATAATCAATCTCACTCAATCTTTATTATTTCTCTTTACACAATTACTCAAAATGCTTCCAAAAATCACCAAACTCCAAAATACTCAACCAAAATTCATGAAGTCTTATAGGAAATTCGAAAATAATATGGACAATCTACAGCGATTTTCAAAATTCATGACTTTCACCCTTGACTTCAAATGGAGAGCTAAAATCCCAATATAGAAAGAATAAGAAGTTTCGAAAAACTTTCATTTACAGCACAAAATATGATTCCAACGATAGGGTTCCCAAAATGGGGTTAAAACACAAGTGTGTTAGTCTTGATTAAACCTACGTAGTTCTAGCAAAACAGCCATAACTTAGTCCATGGAACTCGGATTTAGGTGATTCAAAATCCATTTTAAAGGTAACTCATTGATCTAGCTCCCCACCAAAATTCATAATTTTTAGACAAGCCACGAATTACCAGTTTTTTTCGAAACAGACCCCTGTTTTCGGGCCCTTCACAACTTGCTAC
The DNA here is from genome assembly GCA_029747015.1 of Carnegiea gigantea. NCBI lineage: Eukaryota > Viridiplantae > Streptophyta > Magnoliopsida > Caryophyllales > Cactaceae > Carnegiea > Carnegiea gigantea. Next base: position 80,570 of record JAKOGI010000655.1, on the reverse strand, counting down.
CTACTTTATTATCCTCCTTTTTCATATAATTACCCCCTAAAATCATTTGTTGAAATTACCATAATTGGCTTCAAAATGATCATCTAACATCATATTTTTCATGATTTATCACACAAATCACAATAAGATACATAAACAAGCTCAAACTCATACTTGCTTAATTTCAAGTCACTTGATCATGTCCTTAATCAAATACCCATAACTCCAAACATCTACAAACTCAATAAAAATTTCATAGTAACTATCAATTTAATCATCCAAACATAGGCCATAAATAAAACAATCATAAAACTCGAGATAGAACAAGTTAGGGTTTTAGGTATACCTTACTTTAGGCTTGAATTAGAGGGAGGAGGGGGCTGTTTTGAGTGATCTTGGTGGTTGGACATGATAGCTGGCAGCAAGGGGAAGTTGAGACAGCTAGGAGGTGGCCAAAAAAGTGGCCGGAAACCACCAAAAATGGCAGCACAAGGGGCAGTAGCTGCTACCCCTGTTCTGGCAGCACTAGTGTAGGAGAGAGAGACAGAGCAATTGAGAGCTTATCTCTTCATTTTGTTTATGTGAATTTTTGATGAGTTACTTCGTTGGATGTTAGCTTAAGTGTGGCTGAAAATTTGGAGTCATAAAGTACCTTTCTGCTAATTAAAATTAATCACAAAGCATAGCTATTAGTGGAAATAAATAGGCAAGTAACTTGGGCCTTGTTGTTTTGGGCTTAAATGGTTGGTTTTGGGCTTGGTTTTGGGATTGATTTTGAGCTCAAAATAATTCGCAATTGTATTAAAAATTTTATAGCGCTCGGGATTAAATTTTTTCAACGTTAAGAAAATAAAAAATCGCTAAATCATGCTTACCGAGGCCTAATATCTATTCACCCGATATTTAATCAATCAACAAAACTTGAATTAACAGTCAATAAAACTTGAATTGCAAAGTGGGATCCAAAATAAAATATCTCCTAATCGGGATGATTAAATATGATAAATGAAGGTAGAAAATGTAAATAACATAATAGAATTCGTTAGATAAATAAATTAGGAGTAATTGAATTAATAAACATGATTTGATTAAATAAATAACTATGACCAATTAAATAAATAGCCACGATTAATTAAACAAATAAACATGATTTAAATAAATAAATATGGTTTGTAGCCGGGCTATTACACTAGTTAAGCTTAAGGGCCCTAAATTTGAGCTTAGTGGTGATATTTGTATCTAAGCAAGAGTTCAACATCCATTTATCCCTTACTCTCTTTCGGATTCTACCTAGACTCTCCTTTGATTTCAGTTTGCTTTCATTGCATTTGGAATTAGAATAGAGTGTTTGTTGTAATCCCTCTATAGTTACATCACCCACTCATCCCTTAGACTTGGTTCCCTTTCCCACATCCACCAAGTTTAATTGGGAAGCCAGTAAGAGAGCAGAAGAAGTCAAGGATCTTCATGCCAAGGTCAAGGCCAGAATTGAGAGGAGCAATGAAGCAGCCAAGAATCAGGCTAACAAGCATAGAAGGAGTGCTCATTTTCAGCCAAAAGATCTGGTATGGATTCACTTCAGAAAGGGGACGTTTCCTAGCATAAGGAAATCTAAATTAATGCCCAGGTCAGATGGTCCCTTTGAGGTTTTGGAGCAGATTGGCCCTAATGCTTATAAAGTATATCTACCTAGAGAGTATGGAGTATTTGCTACATTTAATGTGGCTGATCTCAGCCCCTACTATGCAGGTTTTGAAGAGCTACCCAGTTTGAGGGCAAACTCTTCTCAAGAAGGGGGCTTGATGGAGGTCAGTTCACCAAGGACCCTAGTGAGCTTAGAGGATCAATTCAAGAAAGCCTCAGCCTAGATCAAGTCAAGGAAACCTCAATCCTAATAAGAGAACATTTGTCTCAGCTAGCTACATTCAATTCTAACATATCCAGTGCATGGCCTGCATTTGTGAGCTTGGTAGTCATGATCAAGCCTCTAGAGGGTCCAATCGACCCCCCTCATCCTTAGTTTAGTCTTTCCTCAAGCTAATAAGATAAAGTCCAACCATTTTGGAGCACAGCAAGTCAGCCTTCTATGATCACACTCCAAACAGTGCATTCTGGACTGAAATCTAGAACAGTCCAGTTTGGAGGGAAATTAAAAGCCTCTTCTGCTTGTAGCTGGCACGTGATCTTTGAACATGAGAGAGGGTCAAGATATTTATTAGATCAGCCCAAAAAAGGTGGTGTTTAGCTACCCCACAGCCTGCTATTAACCACCTGAAGTTCGGCATAAAACTCCCTTTTACCCAGGCTGTGTACTTTGCTACCAAAGCCCTCATTAGCCTTCTAATCAAGCTGCGAGCTACAAGATCAACCTATTTCAAGCAAGTTTTGGGAGCTTAAACTTGGCCAATTATGCTAGAGGCCTTGACACCTCACCAGATTAGCTAGGAAGACCTAAGAAGGTGTCATTAGCTCACTAGTTTGGTGTTCAAATCAGTGTTGTTTTATCTAGACTGATGTAATTAGCATCTGTACTTCTTGTTTTTACTATTAGCCATTGTAATTATTAGAGAGAAGGTCATACATAAGCCTTCTCATTGTGTATAAAGGCAGATTATGCATTATTGAATTAGAAATTGAGTCTGAACTCAGTTTTCTCTCTAAACCCCTAGTGGTTGTATTTTGACTTGGCAACTCAAGTGGTGATACACTAGGTCATTTTAGTTCTTCTTGTTAGTGTTTTTGCATCCAGGAAGCCCTAATGTGACTGCCTAAGTAAGCTTCAAGTGTGGTGTTTCTGTATCACTTGACTGATCACTTTATCATCCAACTCCATCCTTTGACTGTTTTTGTGAGTTTGCTTGCTTTAAGTCTCTGGTCTCTTAGCTGAGTAAGGCTAGGTACATCAGTTCCCAAGGTGTTACCTATCTATGTTGTTGGCCTTAATACTAACGGCTGAGGGCTAGGTCAATGTTTACTAAAGCATCCACATTATGCACTCATACATGTGAACTCGTTGTCAACATCTCATTTACCTAGTCCATCACAACTCATAGGCACCATATAGCTCATAGTGGCCCTTAAACTCGGCTCTAATACCACAACCATAATGCCCCAATCCCTAATTACTTAATTAGCTTGTGGTTGGAAGAGAAGTCTCAATGACTGGAGGAATTGCTACCGTCCTAAATCGGACAAGGCTATATGACAACTATACGACTTTAACAGAAGAACGTTCACATTACAGGTCCCATTAAGCTGAAAGCATTCAAGTCAACTTTGAACTACAATTTAACTATAAAAAAAAACTAGAATATAAGTAGATTAAGTGTCTTCTAATGCTCCATGTTAGGCATGCTTATTCAAAATATAACCTAGCATGATTTTAAGCTTTGTCAAGTCTTCATGCTATGCCAAAATCTACTATGAGCATCCAACAACATCAAGCAGCAAAAGAAGGGAGCCTTACTTCCTTTAGGCTTGTTAGGGAGAGAACTATTTACTAATTCTACACCTAAAACAGAAACACAAAAATATTTTGAAAATTGAGCTGAAACCCAATACGTGTATGCCCATACTGTAAAATAAACTTTTAAAACAATTTAGTTGGGCGTTCATATTTTAATTCATTTCAATTTGAAATTAAGAGAGAGAGAGAGAGAGAGAGAATATAAGTAAAACTACTTTGCCAGTTATTATCTGGAAGTGAAAACCCTGTTAATGTTTGAAGCAATCATTGATATATGTGTAACCTCTCAGGCTAATTGGGAAGCCTGAGCTGAATCTATGTGGGTGGATTGAAGATAGTATATCCTAATGCTTGATAACTGATGGGACCACTTAATTATTGACAAAACATTGTTTCAAACTGGTTCATTGCAAGAATGTTGCATGAAATGTATTTAATTTTGAGAAACATATGAATTTTCAAAGAGTGAAGACAATAAATGTATCTGGAGTTTTTAAAGTCTCTACTCTTTTTATAAATTAATTGTTTATAGCATTGAAACCACATGAATGACCTTAGTTCTATTCCAATATGTATATTTTCATACTTAGTATAGTTTCAAAATTTTTTATTAATTACAACCTTGGTAAACAATTCAAAGCTTTCCTTGAGTAACTATCGATAAACTCATGACTATTTATTTAAGGACACAAATCGATTTTATTTTCCATTCAAGTTGTGCCCACTTGTTTTTTAATTATTGTCAGTACTGACATCATTAAAGGTACTAATTTTATCATTGTTATTATGATTACTATAGGGACTAATGTTATTATTAGTTTTAGTAAAGAAGTTTGGATTGGTCAGGCTCACATTACAGTTCTAAGCTTATTCTCATTGTCAAGTACGCACTTTCAAGCCCAATTCAAAAAATATTCTTTTTAAAGGCCTCGAGTAGACTTTGATTACTAATTGTTTGTTTTGGGTTATAAGAGAATATATCATTCTTTAACCCAAGTGAACATAACTTAACCTTTCATCACTTTCTTAGGTAATTTTTACATTTAAAGCCATTAATTAGAATCTATCATCATCACTACTTTGATTAGGCTACAATGTCAATCATCTATTGCCTGTAACTCACTAAATCCACTCAATTTTCATATTAAATAACACCTCAACTAAACTTTGTTGCCCTTTATTTGGTTTGGGTTGTAAAACAAAATGAACACATCACTTTCAACCCACTTGAACATGAATCAATCTTCATTTTATCGTGAGTCATGTTAACACTTAATGAATCATTAAAACCAATCCAAACTTATTATTTACACTATTTCAATCAAATCATACGAACCAAGCCACACAATTAGCTGTCACTAATATTACCACTCAAATTTACATGTTTAAATTCTTTCCAATTCATCAATTTAATTACAAAGTTTATTTTCAGCAAATTATTTAAAAAATCCTCCAACTTACACTTCCCTCATTTTTCTTCTTCAACCTCAAGCACCTCCCTAAGCCTTCCATGCCCAAAATCAACTTTTAATTTCCTTCAAACACAGTCTAAAACTCTTTAAATTTCATTCAATCAACATACAAAAGCACAAGCCCACAACCCATGTTTAATACCTATTTCTCCCGTGAACACTCATAAACTCCCAACTATTTTAAACCTGAAATTCATCACCATACATGCTAAATTAGCATAAATTAGCACTTATATAAATTAGAAAAAAATATTACCAACAAAATCAAGAGATAACATGGTGAAAGCAATTGAAAGAGGCTTTAGGGTTTACCTTTAACCTCATTATAAAACAAGACAAGGTGGAGTAGGAGGGAGATGATGGCGTTGGCAGCTGCAGGCGACCCACGGCGGCATAGGGGTGGCAACTAGCCGACCAGCACGGCTTGGCAGGACTAGTCATGAAGAGGGGGGAAGGGGATGCGTGAGGCATGGGATGGGGAAGGGGTTGTCTAGTGTGGGATTGTAAAAAGAAAGGCGAGGTTCAGCGTGGGAAATAAAAGGGAGGTGTAGTTTAGTTTTAGTAAAATTGACTTAATTCTATCTTAGATAATTGTTGTTTATTATTTTGCTTTTCTTTTCCCTCCTTTGTAGTAAAACAATTTCCTTTTTAGCTTGACTAACAAAGATGTGACTTGAACATTAGGCTAATATTTGGGCTATTCTTAGTGTTTTCATTGTTGATTTAGAACGACTATAAACTTTATCCACATTGATTTACTTATTCCTTGCATTTATTTTATTTCTTAATTATCATTTGTGCAATAAATGTGGGAAAATTTTATATTTATATGTATATCCCATGATTACTCACTTTTATAAATGGGCTAATTTGTATTTATCATTTATTTATGTATTTATCTATAAATTCTGAATGATTTAATACGGAACATGATCAAATTTTCTTTCGAGGTCACCACATCATCTCAACCAGCAATTGCATAAATATATCGAATGCTGAATTAAAATGCGACGCTCAACTTCCCAGTAAACTTTCTACCTCTTGGTAGTAAACCTTGCATATAAACATTCCCACAAACTACCCTAAGTTAATAGTTAACCCTATTCAGGTCTCTCACTATCAAAGTCAAGTAGTAATGCTTGATCTATGCTTATCTTGTGTGTTTTGGGTTAAAGACAAATTCATTTGGAACTTGTTGTATTGCATGCATCATGATAGTCATTAAATACAACTCTGCTCATGCTCGCATAGCTCATAGTTACTCTAATGTTAATGCAAGCTAATTGTTTGAGAGTCAAGCTATCAAATGAGTTAAAGGCAAGTCACTTAGTGTCATACAAAATAATCACTCTCAAGTAATTCAAGGACCCTAACATGAGACTTAGCATTAGCTATAACTTAGACTTAGGGACATCATAATAGAATAAGAGGACTTTGAACAACTCCCAAACCATAACAGAATGCGCTAAGTATAGAATTTTTGATAATTGTGAGCTTATATAATTAAATTTAGATTAGGTGTAAAATAAAAGTTTTTACTTGTGCTTCTTTACTTAGAAATGTAGGTTGAGTAAAAACTAAGATGGGAAGATGGTAAAAACTGAGATGTGGATTATTTTCCTTCCACATGTTCTTCATAAATTACATAAAATATATACTTCATTTATTTCTTGTGATTGAGCTGAACAATGAGAATTCATTTATTCAGAGGTCTTCCAATTAATGTTAGTCTTATAATATATATGGCAAAAACAACTTAGTACTACATTCAGTCCAAATGCATGAACTACAAACACAATGAGCAAAATGGATGTCAAGGTAAAAAGTGTTTTTTTATAAAGATTCAAAAGTTTGTCAAAAAGGTTAAAAAAATATGGCATGACCTAGAAAAGCTTTCTTTGACTTGGAGAAGCATAAATGTCATTGTCAAGGTTACCAAAGAAGGATGTTTGACCAATTTGGTGATCAACAGCCAAGGCATTAATTACCCACCAAATCAAGCCAAAGTTGACCTGACAGCTAGAAAAATAGAGGTTTTATATTCACATTTCTTTGATAGCAAGCTCAATATTTAAAAGTAGGTTAGAGATTTTGAACAAAACCCTAAGTTTTGGGGACTACAAGTCAAACTACGGCAAATTAATCCCAAATAGCTAATTAATAAATCAATGATCTTCTAGCACCAAAAGAATTTTAAATATAAGACCTAAGAAGATCTAAGTATATCTTAAGGAGTGCAAGCAACAATACAAGTTCTCCAATCATTATTAAGTATTCTATTGCACTTTCGAGTTATATTCTCACTCCAATTATCTTGTAATCTTGTAAAGACTTGTGAGGAAAAGAGCCGAGTGCAATTCATTTACAAGTAAGTGACTATTGCTAGCACATAATTACTTTAGGCAAGTTTACCTATAAGAAGTTGTAGGTAGATTATTGAAGTTTTAGAGTAAGCCTTGATGTGTTATTTCCTGAGATAGAATTAGGTAGAGTAGTTCATAAGCAACCTTGAACTAATTGGTCAAAATTCAAGTGTGAACTTTGGTGTGTTGTAACTCAAAACAAATAAGACGATTGAAATCCTAAGGGGGAGCCTTAGGCAAAGGCTAATCCTATATGATAAGGTGAACTTTGCTAATAAATTTTGTATCTTGCCTCCTATTATTTTATATCAGACTCATATTCTCTAGGTATCTATTTATTGCACTGTAGTGTAACTACGACTTTACTTAGTTATTGCACTCACTATCAGAGTTAATTTTTATATTGTTTAAGTTTTTAAATGTTACCCTATTCACCTTTCTCTAAGCCAACTTCACCCTGGCCTTTGAGACTGACACTTCCCATTTGTATAGTGCAAGCTTCCAAGATTGCCTCATTCACTATTTTTGTGTACCTAGAAAGGTAATAAAAATCTTGCCCATATCTTCCCTTAACTAGATCTAGAATTTTCTACTTGGCTTTCCTAAGGATGTGGTATGGTCTTAACAACCCATATCTTTCAATAAATAGTATTGTCATGTTCTTAATTATCATTGATGTGTTTACCTTAACATCCTCATACAAAACTATTGCCACCTAGTGAAAAAGGGTTGTTTGGAATCCTCTAATAATGATGCTTGCCTTCGATAACTTTTGCTTATAATGTAACTCTATCATGAAAAAATGGGGCATTTATGGTTAGACCTAGCAAATGGGTCATTCAGTTCAGGTATGGATCAGGTTAAATTTGGGTCGGGTCATATTTCAAGTCGGGTCGGTTTAGGTCGGGTGAGCTTTGGCTCGAGTCGACTTTAGGTCAATTAAGTTTTTGTCCAATAAGCTTATCATGCAAAAATAAGCAACTTTGTTGGAAATTTCGGGTCGGATATGGTTCGGTTCTAGTAAATTTAGGTTTGGGTCTATTTTCAAGTCAGCCTATTTCATATGCCGGGTCGGGTATGGGTTGGGGTCACTCGATTCAGTTTCGGGTCTCGGTTTAGTTTTGCTAGGTCTGTTTATCCTCCGATCACAATCTTGTGCTTTGCATAAAACACTATACCTATCTCTTTCATTTGTTAAAATCCATTTAAGAACTCTTCATTCTTGCACCTACTAATCCTTTATCAAATCAAGGGAGATTTTCTTATCCTTAAGCATATACCATTTCCGGATTTCAACTTAGCCATTCGGCTTTACCACCCACCATCTCTCTATGTCATGCATTTTGTCAGCTGGATCAATGTAAACATCATCATTATAATCAAAGACTTCATCATCGTTAACAATTGACGCCTCGCTTTTACTATCATCATCTTAGTTACTAGAATCATCCTTACTATCATATTCGTCCATTTTACTATCCTCACTACCTTCTGAGCTACCCTCCTCCATCAAAATATATTTTTTATTGTCGACATGCAATTGGCTTGGTTGATTTACTCTATTTGAAGGGAAGAACACTAATAGTGTCCTGCACTTATTACATTTAGGTTAGTATCTAATTTGGCTACTATTTAGAATATAATGTACAAGGTCTAAAGGGGAAGAACCTTTAAAAAAACTGTGGGAGACAACTAATTATGGATGATGTAGTTTGGGAAGAAGTACACTTAGATGCCATTTTCATCTATGATTCATCAACATATGCCACAATGTTATCCTGAGATGCATCCTTAACATCGTTAAATACCTTTGCACTTGTTCTCCATTAAGCAAGACACCATTAGCTAGTGTGCTACCTTCCATAGTATCCCTCCTCATCTAGATTTTCCACAATGTTATGTCTTCATAGTGCCTATTTTCTTCCGTTCAATGTAAAAAACAATCTCTTTCTAACCAGCCCATCTTATAGTCATATTCAACAATTCATCATTAGTATTCATTGGCCATCTTTGCCTAGAATTATTAGATGAGAGTGAGGTGGTTTGCAGATAGCCTAAAATACCTAACCCTTCTACAAATGGCTATGGTAGAAGTTTTCCTACAACCCTCACCAATTTTATGACCCCTTCTCATTAAAGTCCCTTACCCCAATAACATCCTTCCATCCCTTGTAATGAAGCACAACATTGAATTGTGTTTACATCTATGACACAAATTCTACTATAGAGAGGGGAATGTGGAGATAATAGCAGAGGTGTGATTTTATCCGTTGTTATCACAAAGGCTCAAATTTAAATAGATATATATACTTTAATAACCGCGTCTTCTGGTTTGAACATTAGCATTTCTATTATACAAGTTTACATCCCATTTTCAAGAATCATATATAGATTCACATCGTTAATTTGTTAGATTTAACATGTATCACGATCTTTTTTTTTTAATATCCAAACTCTAAAATTATAAGAAATAAACAAAAAATTTGAAATTTGCTAAAATCTAATCAAATAAAATTGATAAACCTATCAAATGCTAATATTCCATTAACTTTATTCTTTGATAGATCATGCCTTCCATTATCATTTTAATCTTCCCTTTTTGATAATAAAACATAGATTTGCCAACCTTTTTTTGTGATTCATAGAAATTTTAGATAGTCAAGCTCTCTCTTGGCTAGAGAAAGATGAATTTCAGCCTTTAAATAAGATTTACGAAACTTGTAGAATTGGGTCTTTATCTTCTATATGAGTTGAGGAGTAAGTATGGGTTTCTCTAGGTTTTGATCAAGATTGCCGTAAAGGTGCCAACTCTCCCTTCCAATTTAACCCTTTTAATTTGTAATGTTTGGCAATTCTGTTACTTTAAGGGCATGAGCTTTTGGACTTGTGATAAGTATTTCCTGGTACCTATTGCTAAATCATGCTAAAATACGCTAAATTATGTTGAATCATGTTGAATTATGCTGAACTAGTTTATATGTCATTGTAATTAAACCAAGAAATGTTTATGAAGTCATTTAAATGCGTACACACCAAATGTGAGCTATTGTATATATATGCTATGATTGTAGTAAATTAATTCATGAAAAGTTTTTTTAATTGATATGTACAATATACAAATTATTTTGAATATATATACTGTTTTAAGTTGCTTCAGTATTACTACAAAAATTTCCTATGTTGCAAGCTGTAATGGATTGCATTACTAATTCAATTTGAACATAATTATAATTAAAATTATTGACAATATACATCCGAGTTAGTTGGGATTATAAATTTAGGACTAAGCATCCAGAACATTCTGGCATGAACATAAAATAAAATACGGAATAAAACCACAATTTATGACTTGCTTTTGAACTTGATAGAATTTCAAATGTCATATGCAAAATGCAGCTTGGAATGCATCCATTGCAACTTTGTTGTATATGTCCAATGTGTGAGGGTTGTAACTTCCATTGCAGATATGATACTCTTGGGGTAATTATCATACCTCTCTCTTGAGTCAAATAAGTTCTTGAGTGCAAAAGTTGGTATAATAGTGTAAACTTGATAACAAAGTTCTTAAAATAATTATGTAATTTTAGAAAATTAATAACCAATGTCTATAGTTAAATAATATAATATTTCTTCAAACTAATAAGCATTTTACAATTGTAGTAATATTCAAATCTTAGATTATAAGTAAAAGTATGAGACATTTTATTCAGTTATGTTATAATATTTTTTTAACATTCAACGGATTTACAATTATAATAAAAAACCAATTAACATTATTAGTAAATTAAGTCTAATCATTAATAAATAATTAGGTGATTTGGGTTTAATGACAATCTAATCCATGTTTGTACTTTTTCATAAGTCGGAAATGTTGTCGAATGATATTGAATTGTGCTTATTGTGCTAAATTATCCTATTTTGCTCAATACTGATGATAAATATTTATGATAAGTTAAAAAGAACATGCCGTCATGTGACATAAGATGGCCCAAAAACATTAAATTTAACATTCAAAGACTTCCTCACCGATTTTGGTGGAAGTAAATTTTAATAATATAAAGTCAAGGTGGGTAAAAGTTAATCCAGTAAGGTGAGGGTTTCAAAAGTCATTCCCAAATAGATTGAGTATGGTAAAGGTCAAAAATTCAGTACTGTTGGTTGGCCGATGGGTGATTTTTCCCAAAAAATAGTTTTCCAATTTTTCGTCGTGTGGTGAAGCAAAGGACGAAAAATTATTTTCACGTCAATATATGAAAATAACAATTTCCATTGAGAAGGGATGATGTTAATTTTCTTGCTTGTACTCTTTTGATGATTTGGTCAACTAGAATTTAGGAGCAGAATCAACTTCAATGGCTTGGATCGAAACACAATTATCTGATGGAAGAAGATTAAAAGAAGCTCAAATCCAAAATTTCGAGCAATCATTTTGCATTTGGTTTAACAATATCTCAACTCAGTTAATATTTTTGGTCACTTAAATAATTCTATTGACATTTATTTTTTATTTTTAGGAAAAATGATTTATCTCATATAGAATAATGCAAAGCTTCATATAAAAATCCATTTTCTCTAGGGCCCTGTTTGGATCCAAGAAAGTAGCATGGAAACAAAGTTGAAAGAAAAAAGATTTGGAGGGAAAAAAATTAGGTAGAAAGTCATTTTCTTTCTCATGTTTGGATTAAAGAAAAAATACAAGAAGAAAAACAACTTTCCACCAAACTTTTTTTTCCCTTTGTTTGGACTGGTGAAAATGGATGAAACAAAGAAAAATATATCTTGTTAAGAGCCGAATGTGATCTCCAAGTCCGCCATTGCTAGAGAATAACAATAGAATTTTCTAAAATAACAACCTTCGTTTGTGATATCTCAGTCAAACCTTCAACCTATAAATCTAAATAACATCAAAACGATATTATATTAACAGTTAAACCATTACACTTTCAATAAAGTCATTTTCTTCTTTGGCCTTGGATATTGATGATGGCCACATTTGCAGATTATCCCAAATGGTTGATATACAGATGAGTTTCTAATTTTCACATGATAAAAACTAAAAATGAAAATAAATTTGAATTCTTGAGATTGGATGCAAGGGTTCCTATAGAGTACTCAACGACAATGTGGGGTGTGTTTGATAGGGTTGAAAATCATTTTCCTAGAAAACTATTTTCATGTAAAATGATTTTTTATGTAAAATAATTTTCAACTCATATTTTCAGTTGTTTGGTAAAAGGGAAAATGAAGTTTCTGAAAAATGAGTTTGATTAGCAAAAAATGAACCAAAAAGATAAAAAGAGGTACATTAGTGAAAAAAACAAAGATAAGACATTTAGGAATTTCTATTTTGTTTTTTGGGGAATTATATTACAATAGTGGTGTCATCCAAGTCAAAGTTGCGACAATATGTACGTTTGTCAATTTTTTTGATCTTACCTACTGCCAACAATTTGATGCTAACAACGCTTCGAGTAGGAATTCAAACAAAAAAGAGGAAAAACCTAGTGAGTTTCCCTATCTTCTTAACCCTAACGATAAATTGTACAGCGTCTTAGATTTTGACGAAATCATAATTGTTAGATTCATTGGCATTGATATCGGCTATCGGCTATCGGGATGATACTGTTTTTGCTAATTTTTAATATGCCGCCCTAATCTTCGAACTATATGTCACTGCCTTAATCTTCGAACTATATGTCGAGGAAATAGACATGAAAGAGAGAAATTAAAGAATGTAAAACTGTGTGAGCACCAAAGAAATGTAAAATCAACTTATGCTTCATTCAAAGTGAAAATATTTTCCTTCATTCTAGGGAAAATGATTTTCCTATGAAAACAAATTTACCCTCCTTGTTTTACCAAACATCATAAAATGAGAAAATCATTTTTCGGGAAAATGATTTTCACCCCTACCAAACACACCCGTAGTTTGCAACTGATAGCATGACACCAGATATGATTCCGATACCAAAGCACTTTAACTAGCAGCAACAGGTACTATATGTCACCATATGTTCGGCAAGTTATTAATACAGTATCCTGACATTCCATAAAACATCGTATGAAGTTCCAATAACCTATTAGGCTTACTGTAGGGGCCCTGTAAACTTTGTTAGGTGAAAATGTGAATCTCCAACATTCCATGGCTGAATTAGATGATGATACAGATTGTGATTCCCATTTACAAGCCCACAAACATGATCTAAATTTGAATCTGCAAAAAAAAATACATCCACATCCAGCCAACCATTTCATCATCCACAATAGCTCAATTTGCTCAAGGAAAGAATCATTTGAACAATAAAGAGCATAAGTTATCATAGAGCTATTCATATTAATCAGAACAAGCAAGAGAGATACATGATGGTTGGTACCTTTGTAATTTCATCATAAAGTTGTTCTTCGATATAATTTCTTAAGTTGCCTTTCTCAAGAGCCATTGCTATGGCATCCATACCCAATCTTAGCACTCAAAAAAGACAACCCGAAAAAACCTAAAACTATTTACAAGAATCTCATAATGCTTAGAGATTTTTTCACATAGTAGAAGAGGTCAACTGGAAGCAACTAGTTTTCTTCATCACTAATGATGAGCTAAATATAAGCATTGGACTACCTAGATCAAACTCTAATAAATTATTTTCTAATTGATGCCCATCAGAACGATTAAATTGCCCAGATTATCACCAACATCCAAAAATCCCAAGAACATACCATCATCACTCACCTTCATCATCGAATTCTGCCCATGAATCTGCCATTTCACCATCTCACTCTGCAGAAGCAGATCAATTATAGGTACTGAACCTAATGACTCAGATCTAAAATAGACTTCGAATGGTGCAACTGGTTCGATTATGGTCAGGTTTCGAGATTTGGCTGCCATTGTAAAAGCCCATAAAAATACCCAATAAATTTCAGATTACGTGGTTGAGTATTGAGAAATTGTACTGACTTTGATGCTTCCCCACTAAAACCCAATCTTAAACCCTCAATGAAACCCTATATCGATCCACTAGAGAGAGAACAAGAGAGAGAGAGAGAGAGAGTTACTGGAAGAAAGCATCGCTGGAAGAGAGCCTCATAGCAAGAGGGTCACTGGATGAAAGATCGCAGCTAAAGTAGGCAAGTAGAGAGAAAGTGAGGGGTGCGAGAGAGTGACAGGTGCAAGGACAGAGAGAGTACGAGGAGAGAGAGAGTGATGGGTGGGCGAAAATATTATGTTACAAATGCATGTACCTTGCTATGTACATACCTCGCGCTTGTAGACACTTTCTCAAACGTGCATGTCTACACTTTGCCCGGTTAGTTAAATAACAAAAAAAATTGCTTTTTTTTTTTTTGAAATTTCGATCATACTGCTATTGTTGCATACCCGTTTGCTTTTCTCTCTCCTCTGGCTGTTTTTGTCTATCTGTCTCCTGCTTTGCTCGACATTTCAAGCCATTTTTGTTCTCTCATCGCTTTCAAGCCATTTTCTCTCTCTTAGGGTTTCAATTTTAGCTCATTTTGTTATTCGAATAAGGCGACGGTTGAATTTTACCTAATTTATCATCCTTCAACTTATTAGTGCATTGTTGCTGATTTTTTCGAATTTTGCTCATTGTAATTTTAGATTCTTTCGAACAATATGGCTAAAGGAAAGATTTCAACGATAGTGCTGCAACCAGGTGTGTTTTATTTCTAATTTTAGCTTCAATTTTGTTGTTTTTGGGTTTATTATGGTGTTTGCTACTTGAATATTTAGTTTTGGTGGGTTCGATTGACCTATGTTTTCTAGGGTTTGAATTGTGGATTTTTTGGCTGTTGAAAAGCAGTAAATCACAACCAAGAAACATCACCTAACAACAACCAATTACACTGGCTAGCTGCTAAAGGCAATACCGGTGGTTAAATAAGTAGAACCACATCCTCAGAAATTTTGATAAGCCCAAATGCTAAAGAATAGGCCTACTATATTGTAGATTCATGGTATACTAGTGTAACAGAATAAGTACAACCACTAAATTAAGCTGGCCAAGGAGGGACTCGCATCATTGAAAAAATTCAAACAAAGTTATATTAAGGCTGAGAGATAGTTCACATAAAAGACCTGTCATCTAAAAGTTCCTGAAATGAGCTGAGTTCCAAAGGATCTCCCTTATATATTTAATGCACATTGTAACATCACAGAAGTTCTTGATTAGAAGACTAGTCACTGTCCAGTAGAGCAAAGCAAAGCAAAGCAAAGCATAAATTCGATCCAATAGTATCTCTAAAGTATCATCACTGTGATGTTCATGACTGTGATGTTAAGAGATTCATGACTGTGAGCTTCATGACTATGATCTTTGTATGCTTGGTCCATTGTAGTCAGTTTGGGGTCTGATCATTCACAGCCAAGGAATGTGAGCTTCATGACTGTGATGTTCAGATATTCATGACTATGATGTTCATTACTATGATCAAGTATAATTAAGTGATCAATTTGGGGTGTTAAGTGTGTAGTTTTCTAGATAGTTATTTTACTTTACTAGTCCTATATTCATGTCTTCTTGGTACATTGGTTATAATGCTTTGTATGCTTGGTCCATTGCAGTCAACCTTTTTTAATATGAAGCTTTGTATACATCGTATGCTTGGTCCTATTTAATGACTGTGATGCTTTGTATGCTTGGCCCATTAGTTATTCAGCATGAAACATGGATTGGAAGTATTTTGGTTTGTACATAATCATCTTAGGTCTCATTATGAAGCCATCACCTTAATATATCACTTAGACTTTGCGAGATAAGCACAGGGTAGATCATCCATTTACAAGGTCAGTGAATGCTTCGTATGGGTAGAAGGACCACATATCTCTTCATTTTAGCATCTCTAACGTAAACTGCTATACGAACCTTGTGAACTGGTTACTGATTCTTGGCATGTGACTTGAGAATCTGCCTACCTTTAGAGCTGACAATTTGAAGCCTCGTATTTGTGATTGTGTTAGAGGCTCAGGGTTAGAGATGTTTAGGTCAGAAAGAGAATAATAAGATTTAGACTGAAACTTGAAAGATTTTGATTCTAAAAAGACTGTGTATGACAATTTTAGCAATGTAAAGGGCTTTGTATGGGTAGGTCTGGGAAAGTTATTTAATGGCTGTGCCTAATGCCTAATGCCCAATGTCTTGGGGACATCCTATTTGAGTGCAATGCCAGCGCTACACTTTACTTCATAGGTCTTGATTCAAAGTTTATTGCTTATTGTGTTTCCTACCGTGAACCTTTGATGTCTTGGTGTGTATGGTTTCTCCTTTTTGCAGTGAACCTATTAATAATGCTCCTAATAGTAAGATTAAAGGTTATTTTTAGTTGAATTGCTTTTTAATTGTTCTCATTGATAACAGTGACAGAAGGAAGAAGCGGATCAAGCATGTTGCATCTAAGAGATCAACAAAAAACGCTCAGAACAAGATGATATTGGTATGCTTCATATATTTTAGTCATAAAACTTTATATATTAGTGTGCTTCCTATATTTTAGTGATAAATTTCTGATTTTGAAATTGAAAAAAAACAGCGGAGGAGCAAATTTAGGAGGTTGATAGTGATAATAAATTGAGATAGATGATATGGGCACAGGTACGTTTTCTAATAAATTGAGATTGATTTGAATATTTATATGTGTGACTAAAAGGCTTTTTTTTCCCTCATTTTTTTTAATCACAGAGGGTGACTCCTAGCAGCAACCAAAAGCTGATCAAGCTATGGAATACGATCTTACAAAGCTACGGACAGGAATGTCTCCTTATGGATTATGCAACTGTCTATCTAGTATATTGGATGAACAGAAGAGAAATATAACTGAGCTTGGGTTTGAATTTTTATTGACTTTGAGAGTTGATAAAATCTCATCAAGGCTAGCCAGATGGCTTGTTAAAAACTTTGATACATGTAGGCGAGCAGTGAAGTTGGCTAGTAATGACGAGTTGAGGATTATAAAAAAAAGATGTATATTTGACAATGGGGTTTCCTAGGGTAAGTAAACCTGTTGAAGAAGCCAAAAAGAGTGATAAGGGAGAGTATAAGCAGGTACTTGATGACAGGAAGGATCAGTTGGGAGGTGCGTTGCTTAAAACACATCGAGTTCTTACACAAATGAAAAATCAAAGGCAAAGGGGTGATATGTTTAAGACAAACTTCATTGTATATGTTGTTACTACTCTTGTCAAGGGACAACAAACTATGAAGGTTAATCATATTGTGCTCAAAAGTTCAGTGAATTTGAAAGAGGTGAAAGACCTCAATTGGTGTAAGTTTATGCTGGATAGTTTGATTTCTTACATGGACAAGTGGAAGAGGCAACCAAAAGGTGCATATAGAGACCCTATTTTATTCTTAATGGTAATGGTTTTTACTTATATATTTACGAAATTAGTATTTATTCTTATTTTTGTCTTTATTAAAGCTTATGTATTAATGACTTCTTTTTTTCTGCTAATGTTCTATTATAGTTATGCTATGTTGATCGTGTCCTGTCAAGAAAAGAAAGATTGGTAGAGAATTTCCCATTTTGGCAAACTGGACTAGCAAAGATCTGTGGGCGAGAATGAATTTTGAGTTGGAGAGCTGTCAAGGCTTCGGTAAGGGGATTGAAGATGATAGAATTAAGGCACCAAAGACACCAACTCTATATATTCAAGAAGAAGAAGAAGATAGTAGGGCAAAAAAGGTTCTATTTTATACTTAAATTTTCTTTTAGTGAACCTTGTTTCCTCAGTTAGTGTACCTTTTCCCTGTTGCAGTGCATCTTTTATGTTCTTCAATATGTATCTACTACTAGAATTTATAATTCTTGCTTGCTGTCTGTCTTTTTACTTTGTGGTAGGATTTTAACTCATAAACACTGAAGAACTTTGGGTTATCAGATTTTGAAAACATTAGTTGATTGTCGAAGCATTTGCTGAATTGGTGCATTAACTAAGTTTGTTCATTTAATGTGAGGATTATTCAGAACACAATAACTAGTTTCTTTGCTTTATTTTTACATGCACTTTGCCTTATTTTTCAACTGAGTGGCTGTGATAACAATATTGGGTTCAAATACATTTTGATTTGAGAAATTTGAGATTAAAGTTCTGGTTCAGACTGGCAAGGGGAGTAAACATCCTGTGGGTGGAAACCAGTTTTCTGTTTAGGGAAGTTTTGATTTGAGGATGATGTATGTGTGCATATGAGTAGTTGTTACCGCTGTTAGATGCTGGCAATTTCGACGTCTCCTGGTTATGAACCTGATGTACCACTAGCTTCCATTCTTGTCTAGCTCATTTAAAATCTATTTTTTAAAAAGATAGTCAACCTTTCTTTTGTACCACTAGCTTCCCTCTGAGAATACTTAACCATGTAATTGCTTAAGTATTCTCAGAAGTTTCCAATATGCCCAGCACTGCTTCTAAGGCCTTGTCACTCTAGTACAAGCTTCAACTCCCCCTCCTCCCAAGCTACTCCAATTCAACAGCCTAGTGCAGTGTATCTTTTCTTGCCTGCAATATATCTTTTGTTAACTATAGGGTATCTTTTCTCCCTTGCAGTGTACCTTTATTTTGCTACAGTGTATGTGTTCTTTTGCCTTTAGTGTATCTTTCCTGCCTTGCAGTGTACCCTTTTGTTTCTGCTATGTACCTTTTCATGATTTGTTTTATCTTTTGAACTAATTTTGATGCAGGCATGTGTGCAAAAGATTTCAAGATCATTGAGGAACTTTGCACGCTTTGTTATTGAGGTCGTTGATGTTGTGAGCAAGGCACGACAGATGTTCCCTGCAAGCACCCAAATGGACAAAGTTCAAGGTGTTTTAGTAGAGATATTGACTAACTGCTCAAAGTTGGGAACATTCAAGGACACGGCTGGACCATCTCAAACACAACCTAGAGATGCTAATGTTGGACATTAAGCAAGCCCCTCTAGTCAAGATGGTAGCTTATTTGTTAGTGATCTATCATTTTGGGATGCATGTGTTGAATTAGCAAAGACTTATGAGAAGACTAGTGGGACCGCTTGTCCAGGCACCTTCACACCACCTGACTTTGATTTAGGGTTTGGTTTTAGGCTTTCTCAATCAATCCAAGTTGAAAGCTCTAACCAAGGAGGAAGTGAAGGTGTAGGGGGTATTAGATCTAGTAGTCGGTCTGACCCTAATGCTCCTATAGAAAAGAGCCCCCATTTAGGCTCGGAGAGCCCAGTCAGGGATTCGGTTGGAGCTTGCTTGTCCCCGAGGAAGAAGATACCTGCCCCTCATTTTAAATCTCCTTTTTTTGTAAGACACATTGATGTCTTAAAGTCTTTAACTATTAGAGAAAAGCAAGTCTCTTATTGGGCTTTTCTCCCATTAGATGAAGTTCACTATGATAGGTAATATTACAAGCTTTATTTTTATATTTATGATTTTTATATTTTGTATATTGATTTATGTTTTTAATTTTTGTTGTTTTTTAATGCATTTTTTTGTTTGTTGTAATGAGCTATTATTTGCATATGCGACGTCACTAGATATGTAATTAGGACTTTGGGTTGTGGAGATGAATTGCATCCTGGTGTTGTTGATCTATTCGCTTATTTGTTGAATCATTCCAAAAAGTTAAAGGACCCTTAATCATTATCGTCAAGGTTCTTTTTTTCTTACAAGGTATGTGTGAGTATTTGTTTTAATATTATTTAGCTTAAATATTTTAAATTGAATCCTCTTCTTTCTCTAAAGTTCTTTATGATTTTTGATGATGTAGACTGAATTATTGGATAGGGGTGCTGAATTTTTCGGTCCCAAGTATAAAAAGTTCAAGCATATTTTGGGCAATGAAATTCAGATGATTTGTTGGCTAGATTTTACATTCATATCATTGATTTAGGGATTGGTATCAACATTAAGTGCATGTGTGTGACATGTTTTGATGCTTCATTATACATGCATGATGAAAAGGTCTATTAAACTATATGCTTATATTGTATAGCATTCCTATCTTATGAAGATATAGTATGGGTGAAATAAATGTGTATATGATGGATGTTTATATGTATAGCATTTTCTAGTCTACTTTTGGGGACCCAGATGTGTTTCTTTTGAAGTGATCTTTACCACATCACTCATTAAGGGTGTGTTGTATACTTGCATTATTTGGCCTAATTCTTAGCCTAATTCAAATGGCCCACGGTGCTCTTTATCTTTGTCTGACCTTTTAATTAAAATGCTCGTTGTTTCTTTGGATATCTTAAAGGCAACTGTATATGTTTGGGATTGAATTTGCCTTTGCTGGTGGACATGTAGGAAGGCTGCAAAAGCAAAAGAAACCCAGGTTGGTTCTTTAATCATAATCCTAGCAAACCAAATAGAATCTGCACTTTTTCTTCAAAGATTTTAGGCGTCAAGTACCCAGCAATCTCAAAAAAAAAAAAAAACCCATATGTTTGCTAAGCAGCATAACAGAGAAAAAATAGGGGGAGGGGGTTTGAAATTACATATGACCTAGGAAACTATGCTAAGTTTTTAACTGCTCTTGGCCCTACTGTGTCTACATGCAAACAATTGATTTCAAGCTTATTAACGTCAAAAACTTCCATATCTTTCTCCTGGACAATCATGCAGTTGCTCACAGCTATGGTATCTCTTGAACATTCAGGCTTATTATGGTTATTAGATTGAGAGCTTTGTTCTCCATTTAATGGTGTACTTATGCTTATATAGTGTGTTGATATGCAGATATTCTTTCCAGTGCTTCACAATGGATATTACTTTGTTTTGTGCTTCAATTTCTTGGCAAAGGAGGTCAAGATTATCCATTCTGTTAGTCATAATAATATAGACAATGATGCTATTCTTGTTCGTGTCAGCCTCTTGGCAATTTTCTATCTTACCTTTTCGTCCTTTGCTATTCTATGGTACATATATTTGAAGTTACCTATTATAAATGTATACTATTTTTTTCCGTAGGTTCGGTGCTTTTCAAAGTATTTTCCTGATAAAATCCCCAAATCAGGTAGGGGTAAAACTATTTTTGTGGAGAGTTTGCCATTGGAGCAACTGAAACTATCTTGGATGGAAGTTTTAAGAGAAGCTTATCCTGATTCAGGGGTGTATGCAATGCGACACTTGGAGATGTACATGGGAGATATTGATAAATGGAATACTGGGTTTAAGAAGTTTAATGTCAGTTCACTTTTTTTTGCCCCCCTTGTTATAACTAAGTGAATTAGATCATTAAAACTTTAACAACTTTTTGGTGTATCTTTTTTTGCTCTCAAGAGGCACCCTTGTTAAAGAAGTTGAGGGCGAAATATTGCTATAGCATTATCACTAGTCAGGAAAATGTAATTGTTCCTTATATTCTTGATAAGGTTAAGGCTTATCATAATAGCATTAGGAAAGATGAGACTGGTGGTTCTCGCATTACAAGGCAAGGTCAAAGTTTTAAAGACAAGAGTTAATATTAATGTGCTTTTATTGGGTATAACAATTGTGAATAGGTTGTACTTTTTCAGTTAAAATTGTTGTGTAAGCTTCAATTTCACGTAAACAGTTGTGTTAAAACTGCTCTTGATATTTTGCTGTTTAGATTATGCTGCAGTGTAGTAAGGTACATTACAGGTTAGTAAAGTTTCAATGCAAGCAGCCCATCCATCCTATCTACTTACTGAGGGGCACGTCTAAATGGATTGAGAGTATAGTTACATGGTATTAGGGGGAACAACTACCACAACAATAGTGGCACAATTCCAATGTAATTCCTACCTATTGCTAATAAAAAGAAAGAAAGAAATCCTCGGAGCCTAGTAAGTCCATATGTATAGTTACATAGATCACCAATATATAGATCAGAAAGAAATATGGCTTGAAATCCTTAGGGTACTTCTTGGAGAACTCCTTCTAGCTCTACAATGCCTCATCCTCCAGTAATCCTAAGAGCTTTCCCCAACATAGCAATCATAGCATTTTCAAACAAAGCCTCAAAAGAGAGGAGATTAACTACCAATATGTCTTAAAAAATAACTTAATTTTGCTTCTTGGCACAAAAGGTTAACTGCAATTGGGGAAAGGTTCCCTGCAATTGGGAAAAGATTCACTGCATTGCATAAAACATCTTAATTTTGCTTTTTGGGACAAAAGGGTCACTACAATTGGGAAAAGATTCCTTACAGTTAGAAAAAGATTCACTGCATTGCATAAAAGATTCATTGGATCAAAATTAAGATGTAAAATGACAAACAATCCACCGTCACCAAATAAAAATCAATAGTAGCATGCACATCTAAAATCAGCAAACAGCTCTAACATCCACAAATTCAGTCAACTCTAATATCCATAAAATATTAAATTGTGCTAAAAGAAATGATGGTGTCCTCATACTATCAATTTTGATATTCATAGTTTCACCAAATATTTCCAAGTGCACGATCTCCGACAGACGCCATGGTACATGCCACCTGCATTAATAAATATTACGTCCTTTAATTATAAGTTTTTGCTTACTATATTCGTTAAAATATAGAGTGATCTTGTAGTTTATTACCTCAGTAATTGCAGCTCCAACATTAGTGTTAGACATGCTGGAATCCTCCGAAGGCCTTAGACTATTTGTTGCCTTTAAAAACCACATAAGTTACTCCTTTAATTATAAAGTGAAAATGAAGCTTTTCCATTATTTCTTTAATTAAATTTTAATAATTTTAGTATAGTGATGCCTCTAGTGCGGAGATGATGGGGCTGATGTTGAGAGGGCAGAAACTGTTTGTTGCTTGTCTTGCAGCATTTTTCTTTCTTGCCATCACTTGATTGCCTTTCTTTTTAGCGATGCTTACTTTTCTCTTGTTCTTTTGCCCTTTCTCTCTTAATCTAGGGGGATTTTGCACTATTCTGCTTGAGTTCACATTTTCATCTTCTGATCCAGAATGGTATATAGGGCCTATGTCCATCTTAATAGCTTCTTTAGCGTTTTGAAATAATTCTTCACATAAAGCTCTTGTTCTTGCATTTGTGGCTAAAGCGGTGATGAGTGTAGTGAATTTTTGCATAATTTGCAATCACCAAATAAATGAAGACGTGCCAGCATACTTATTAAAAGATCTTGCATCATTGGCATCTTCATAGCCCTTGATATTTTTCTTCCATCTATCTAATATGTACTTCTCGAAAATTTTTTTAACACAAAATATATTGAACATCCTTAGGATATAAAAGCACAAAATTCCCATCTCTTCAAATTTTTTGCATGTGCAAGAAGCTTCTTAAGTTAACCAATTAATGGTGACAAGGTGGCAAAACTCATCGATATTGTCCCGCCACACTTCATATGGCACGTATAAATCAGTCTCTTGAACCTTCTCCTGGGCACAAGTTGTCCCTTTTTTGTACTATTCTTGAAAAATATGATAAAGTTCAGCAGTGTATACCTCTGTTGCATGATTCAATATACTTACATTTGTAAAACATGTTTCCGACCTTCCATCCCAAGCGTCATAGTCATTTCTATTCTCCTCACTCCTCTATTCAGCAACAACATCAAGCAAACTCTCATAAAATGCGCACAAGTTGTGGTTGCTTGAAGTCTTCGAAGAGATTGAACGGTTGGTTGATTCAACCCTTTGTGAGGATAAAATTCCCGTGAAAAAGTAATCTTTACTAAATGCAGGGCACCAATGCTCCCTGCTCTTGTAAAGCACTTTTAGCTAATCATTCTGAGCACAATTGTATTCTGTAATCAACCTAGGAAAATACAGGGAAAAAGATGTTTTCAGTGAATCTTACCTATTGTAGTGAATCTTTGTTATTTTGTAGTGAATCTTTCATTTACTGCAGAGCATATTTTTCTGCATTATGAAAGCAAAGTTAAATACTAAAGGAAACTGACATGGTCCAATAATGATTGAACACTGCTTCAATATCGCAATGCATGAGAATCTTGTTGAATTTGTCAACAAATCGATGTTGGTTTCTAAACATTCTGATGTGAATTTTGGAGTTTTCAATAATATGCCATACACACAATCTATGTTTTACTTGTGGAAAGACTGTTTGATAGTAGCTGCAATTGAAGTTGCTTGGTCTATCATGATAGTCCTTTGATGCTTCCCACCCATTGCTGCCAAGAAAGTCTGAAAAAACCATATGAATGATTCTATTCTTTCATTCAAAATAAACCCACATCCAAGCATTACATTCTTGTTATGATGATTCATGCCAACAAACGGTGCACAAATCATGTTGCATTTGTTGGTCCTGTAAGTGGTACCAAATATAACCACATCTCTAAAGAGATCATAATCCTCTTTCGTTATACTATCTCTCCAAAAAATGCTAGTGAGACTCGCGCCTTCATCAAACTCAAAAGCAAAGTAAAATTTTTGATCTTCAATATTCCTTTGATTCAACTTCCCCATTAAAGTGTTACTATCAGTGCCATCTAAATTCTTCCTTTATCAGAGGCAAGAGCATTATATGCATCCTTGTTTGTGAACACTAGGGTTGGTGAACCACCTACCTCCTTCTTCAACATTCTTATAGCATCGGACACTTTGATTCTACATGATTGCATAAGTTTTAGCAGTTCCAATTGTTCTTCTGTGACTGTTCATTGAGATTTCAGAAGATTGATGAGATCACAAAATGGATGGTTATGGACCTTATCATGCCTTGTATTAGTCCACACACCATTTCTATCTATTGAAAATTGAACCATGGCTTTGCAACCAACTCGAGTTACTCTTTTGCGATATGACCTTCTGTCAATATGTTCTTCATTTTTATTAGCGGCATTTCTCTTTGTACCTTGCTTTGAACAACATCTCTTTGTCGTTATACCACTTCGATTAGATTTAGTCCTTTGTGAATCCCTACGAATGCTGAACCTCGCTCTTAGACCATGAGTGTTATATAAATCATATGCTTTTTGCTCAGATTTGACACTTTGTCCAATCAACTCCAGTTCATCATTCTCAATATATTCTTGGTCGATGGGTTCTTGATGCTGAGGAATTACAATTTAAGTTGTCAATAATGTTAGAACTTATTATATTTATCAATGTCTTTTGCTGCAGCAATGCATTGGAGCAACGAAAGATTCACTACAATCAACAAAAGATTCACTGCATATGATAAAAGATTCATTTGAGCAAAATTATCATGTAAAATGATCAAGAACCCACCATCACCGAATAAGAACCATTACTCGCATCCACATTTTCTAGTTTTCAATAGTAGCATAAATAGAGTTATTTTATCTATATGGATGGATTTCAATTACATGGAGGAACATTTCTTACACACAACATACGTATAATGAAATTTAAAGTAATATATGAGCTCTATGACTACCTTCTTTTTGGGCATGAGTTATAGTGTGTACAACACCATATTCTTGCAAGTATAAATCATACATACCTATTGCTACATGATCTCTATAAAATTACTTTAACAATTCACTAGCTACATGACATTGCACTGAATTTTGGAAGTATAAATCATACATACCTATTGCTTGAGGACCATATTCTTGTCTGTTGGGTTTTTGACTATGGGGACCTGCAATATAAGAATAATGTTAGTAATTATTATGTTCATTTACTTATAGTTACTATATGAATAACAGAGTTTGAGACTGTTATCAGTTCATATTTTTTTTGTTTATCTTTCCAAAAATGCAGTGAAACCTTTGTACACTACTGTGAACCGTTTGACTAACTTAGTGTACCTTCTTTCTCAACTTATGTGCAACGATTTTGTTATTACAATCGTGCCTTTGGGGAACTTGATTGAACACCTTGTGTGCAACGATTTTTGATTTTAAATATTGCACCAGGTAGATATACTTTGCATTGAAGATTGATATATAATTGTTCGTTTGAGGAATTTTATCAACCATACCTCCAGCACGAACTCCTAACAGCTGTAACTCTTCAATGAGTAATTTTTCTCCCTCAGCTATAATTTGTTCCTCAAAATCCATTGATTTAAGTACATATTCTTGCTAATTTTCAGGATGAATCATGTATATGCTCCTTTGTATTGCTAATTTTGCTCAAAATTTTCTTGTACATGCATGGGCAAATTCAAATATGCAGTGTTTGGATGTACAATGGAATGCCCAAATTCAAAGAGAGAAGGTCCAATTGGACAAGGGTAGGAGAATTAGATTTGTTGGGCCCAATTAAGTCAACCTTTAGCCTTGAGCCAGTGATTACTGAGAATGATTCACGTTTTCTTGCTGGGCCCAATAAATAGGATGCCTCTTTATATATCTGTGTATATTAGCATGGTACATCGATATGTACCATAGACTCATTGATGGGTGGGGGGAGGCTATCGAGTGGAGGCTAATATTTTCCATCAATTTTCCTCACATTTTTTGGAGGAAAACATCTGATATTATATTTTTATAATTTTCTTCCAACTTTTTTCCCTTATTTTGTTCGCCTTCATTTTTCCTTACTCCAAACGAGGAAATTTTTTTTAAATTTTTTCATATATATTTTTTTCTTGCGATGCTACTTTCTTGAATTCAAACAGAGCCTAAAAAATATTTTTCTTTGAAAATGATTTTAGAAATTCATTTTGGCCTCAATCAAACGTTACGCAGGAAAAATTGATAAAAACAAGTTATACGATTGTACACTGAACTGTCTACGGTTACGGTGCCCCAAAACGAAATCCACAATTTTCCCGCCGGGCACGAGTGCATCCGTTCGAAATATGGAGAAGCAAGATGAGCCCACCCGCTATTAACCTTTCGGCAATTGGGTGAAGAAAGAGGAAGTTATCGGCCATAGGCGAGGAGGAGAATGTTTGATTCCGCAAACCAAATTGGAATCGATGAAGACGATGCATTTTCTGAATATTCCAACTGGAAAAGTCTCAATGCGGATTTCCCAGAAGAAGAGGGATCCCCAATTTGTCTCAATGAAAATGAATTTTCTCTCCTCCAATCAAACGAGGAAGAGGGAGAAGAACACAGCTTGCCCGACGGCCTGATAAAAAGCAACTTTGCGGCGGATTTCTATCAGAGCGGGACTGATTGGTCGAGCCTAAGGGTCAATTCATCATCCGATCCTATGAAGCTCAAGCAAACTAACCTTTTCCAGATGTGGGGTCTCAAACGGCATAGGGGTGTTGGCGAGGAAGAGGAGAATGAGGACAAGAAGAATAAGAAAATTAAGGAGAATGCGACCCAGTTGCTTGTTCTTCCTTCTGTTAAATCCAATTCAGATGAGAAGTCTCTACCTTGTCCATCTAACTCTTTGAGGGCTTCCACTCGATCCCTTGATTTGGTGGCATCCCAGAAGATCAAATTACTCAGTCGGCAAGCGCGTGCTTGCCCCTTCTATAAGAAGATTCCAGGTTAGCCCCTTCTCTATTTTTCGACATTGTTAAATGTTTGAGGAATTATTTTGGTAATGAACGCTAAGTGTTCGATAGAATGGCAATGTTGGTTTTGGCTCGGTGTTTCCAGGTGCCTAGATTAAAGATGGCAGAGCCAATTTTCCGTTTGATCATGTGTTCAATGGCGCCCAGTGGAAAAGATATATGAAATATTCATGGTTTCATTCAATTCATTGTCTTCCTTATATTTTGATATGCTAGTTGGACATAACAAGAAGTGCTGACAAACCAGGGAGTGAAGCAACAAAAATAAGACAGGCTATGCAAGTTTTTGTGTTAAAACCAATTGACAATAAGCAGAACAGTCAACTTAGGCGGCGCAATAGTTTTTTTCTTCTTAGAACTTCTATGCAGAAAAACCGAGGCCACATGTGCACATCGAGATCTTCTGCTTACATGTGAGTACACTTGTCTCTTGGCTATTTTCAGGATTTCCATGTGTCTCTTGTCTACCTTGAAGTAATCCAGGAGCAAATGTGAGATGTTTTGACTTTGGGTTGGAATGGTGGACAAGAAACATAGGGATTGGATACTTGAGCCTGAATGTGTATTGAGTTTTTACATGGAGTCTTAGCTTGCGGTTGAAAGTTTGTGGCTGTCCTTTCTATAAGGAGGTTCCTGTGAGCTTCCCTGTGCAGTAGTCAAATCTTGCGCATTTGATGAATGATTTTGGTTAACGAATATCATGGGTTCAGTTGAAGGCTGTCAAGGCATATCTTGAATCTCTTTGGCTTGAACTTTGAAGGTTTGAGGTCCATAGAATGAGAAAACTCTCCTCTTTTGTATTTAATCATTTGTCCAATTGTGCCAAAGTTAGTTTAAGTGAATTGCACACAGTGTTTCAAAATATGAGCAATGTAAGGCCCCTCAAAGAATTTTACGACAAAGGACAAAAAGTTAAAGGACGTGCAACTAACACAAATCTCTAGATATTCATTATGTTGACAGTTTCTTTGTCAAGCATTCTGATGTTTGTCTACTTGACACAAACTCAATGAAAAAGGGTTAAATATGGGGGCATATTCAAAAGCTGAACCTATATAATTTCAAAGAGTCCCATTTTCAAAGTTCCAAATGTCATATCATGTTCGGATCTTGAAGTATTATATTTGACATTATGGATTATCATAGACTTCCAATTTTCAATAATATTGGACACCTGTGCAGGAAACTGTGGCCCTTGCTTAGTCACATGAATTAAATAACTGTTATGGTCAATTATCTAAGCCTACAATTTCTTATAGAATGCAATTTGCTATGTTTACTCGGTTTGATTTTCCTACCAATTTGATGAGGAGCCTTGAACATTTAGGTCAGCTTTGAAACTTTGAAAGAGCCCTGGAATTTGTAGAAGAGAGATAATAATCAGAAACTGTGAAACTTATGGGGATCTGATCAATCGAGTTGTAAAACTTTTGGTAGAGCTTTGAGATCTTTGGTAAAACTTTAAATTAGCCTTGAGAATTTTATGGAAGACTTATCGGAAAGTTATAAAATGAAATAAAAAAGGCCATTACATGGCCTAGCCCCAAACAAAACCAAAACACCATGAAGTATCATATTTTCTGCTCGACTACTGGCTTTCTGTTGATTAAGAAAGAGATAACAAGTGAAGCATAAAGAATGGAGTAAGATTTAAAGCTTTATATGCTTTCTTCTCTCTTTCATGGTGCTCAACGTTATAATGCTAGAGTTGAATGGAGCTTAGAGGCTATGTTACTCGGACTTGGCGACACCTACATTAAAGCATCGAGTGTTAACACAAGCATTGTGTCGGACACAACAAACTCATAAATTTTGTACATTTTTTGTTCAAAATGAAGGGTTCAGTGTCCATACCCATGCCTAAATGTCTGGAACAGATACATGAGGTAAAATGGAGAGTCGAAATGACAGAGGGACTTGAGGTGGGAGAAGAAAAGACACATTCTAGATGAAGTGGCTAGATGAAGTGGCCAAGGAAATTGGGTGGCCAAGGAAATTGGGTAGCCTTCTGACATTTTGAGTATGACATTGAGCTAATGGGAGAAGAGTATTCTTGAAACTTGTTTTCGATTCCACTTTCTGATGTGATTCTTTAGTCTGGTATAATCTGTGCCATTCAGTGATTTAGCAATGGGCATTCTTCTTCAGGACTTCAAAATCAAAATATCATTTGCAACATGCATCAAAGAATTGTCTTTTAACAGGTTGCCTGTCATCATTCAGGCACAACTTTTACTGTGGATGCATTTCGGTATGGTGCTGTTAAAGATTGCTCTGCTTACTTCCTTAGCCACTTCCACGCTGATCATTATGGTGGCCTAAGCAAGACATGGTCATATGGCCCTATCTATTGCACCCCGATCACTGCACGCCTGGTTAGAATGTGTCTCTCCGTTAATCCATCGTAAATATCTGTTCCTCATCCTGTTGACTCTTACCTTTACATGAATGGGCTTGTTAAAATCTTTTTTTCATTGGTCTTTAGTTTTCTGTTATATAGACTTTATCTAGTATCAATGGTGCTATATGTACTTTACCTTGAATCTGTATGTTGTGCATGCTTTTATGAGCCCACGTTCATATTTCCTTTAGAGTTGGATGTTGAGCATGTTATTAATGATATCAAAGTTATGCTATTAGAAGCGAATCACTGCCCAGGTGCTGCCATGATTCACTTCCATCTTCCAGATGGACGATGTTATCTACATACTGGAGACTTCCGAGCTTGTAACCGCATGCAAGCCTATTCTGCTCTTGTAAACAAGCATGTTAATGTGCTCTACCTTGATACAACTTATTGCAACCCAAGATACAGGTAGCCCATTGACTCATGAATCATGAGATGTAATGCAAGTACTTTTGGCTTTTTTCTGAGAGCCCTTGGCTTGATGGAATCTAGTCCATCTACTAACTAGAAGATCTTGTGTTCAAGTTTTGGGAAACACATTTCTTTTACAGTGGGGAAATGTGGCTCAGTGAGCAGGGCTCTGATTCAGCCCAGTTCCCTTTTCCCCTCCCCTACTCTGCTGTCTGGACTTTACCTTACCTCTGAATGGTCCAGTGGTCCATTGAGAGCCTAGTTATGAGGAAAAAAAAGAACTACTGGCTTCCTCTTCTTCTGATTTGATTTCTGTGTTGCAGGTTTCCTTCAAAAGAAGAAGTGTTGAGTTTTGTTGTAAGAACCACTAAAGCTTGCCTCAAGAGGCAACCAAGGACCCTCATTATAGTTGGGGCATATAGGATAGGAAACGAGTGTGTATACATTGCAATATCAGAAGCATTGAAGGTATTCTCGTTTAGCCTCTCTGCTTGCTGATTTGACCGGCATAAATGCTTTGTCTCCCCCCCCCCCCAAAAAAAGGATGGATATGTATGAAATTGACAATGGCTCATATTCCAATACTTGCGCATTATTTTGTGAGTAATGCTGTTTCATGGACCATGATAAGCTGCTTATGATTTGTCAAAAGTTTTTAACCGTGCTGTATGTTGTTTCAAGTACTCATTACTACCGCTGAAAGCTTTGAGACCTTGGCATTGGCACTGGGATTTTCTCACCACTCCAACCCCCCTCCCGCTCTTCCTCCACGCATTACCTACCATGAGGGTTTGACGCTTGGAAGGCACAAATTCCCTTTGCAGAATTAGTAGATGCTAGGACTCCTTAGGGCCTTGGCTTGGATTGTATGCTTTCCCTCTCCTATAGCCCGCGATGACCCCTACCTAGGTCAGCCCTGTACCAGGCCAAGGTAGGGGCACCACTTACACTTTCTTTAAAAAAGGGGGAAAAGAAAACAAGCACAAAGCACCTTTGCGGTTTTGAGTCTGTTCATGAATTCATTTGCAACTTTAGAGATTGATTATATAACAAACGTCTAAAACTATTTATTTTTTTTTCGAATATTGTATCCTGACAATGAAAGATATGTGCTTTCCTCAGCGGCAGTCAGGTGAAATTTTCAACCTCACATGAAAAATATAATGATTGGAATTGTAACGTACAGAAAATGATAGCCACCTCTAGATACCTTGTAAAGTTTTTCATGGGATAAGAAAGAAAAACAAGAAAGTGCTCAATGTTTTTCTGCTGACTTTTTCTGACAAATGATACATCATGGCTTAGGTCAAGATATATGCAAATGCATCAAGGAGAAGATTTCTGCAATCATTTGAATGGCCCCAGCTTTCAGAAAGTCTCTGCTTAAATGGCAAAGATACACCTCTGCATGTTCTACCCATTTCGTCATTACGGCATGAGGTCTTATTCTGAATGTGATCCACCTTTTATTAGTAAAATGTTAAATTGCCATAGTGATTTCACTCACAAAGTCTGCTTGGTTATTTCCCCCCTCGGTAAGATGTCGAAAAATTACTTGGAGACATATAAGGAACAGTTTACAGCAGTTCTGGCATTTTGTCCAACAGGTAGCCTTTTCTTAATATAACTGATTTCCTTTGCACAATTCTGTAAGAATGCTGACAACTTTACATCATTTGTGTTGGATGATTTATAGGTTGGACTTTCTCAGAGTCTGTTGGCAGTCAGTTGGACCTAATCAAACCAAATTCTAAGGGAAACTTCCAAATTTATGGTTAGCTATTTAGTTATATTCAAACCGTTCTGCCACTGCCACTAAACATATTTAAAAATGACAGACCTGAATTTGCAGCTTATACCTTCACCTTTGTCTATTGTTTCCTGTTGAGTAATTAGTCTCCTTTTGCTCTGTGCAGGGGTTCCCTACAGTGAACACTCCAGTTTTAGTGAAATGCAGGAGTTTGTTCAGGTTTGATTCAATTCATTGCGCGCTGCCAATTTATTTTTCTCTCTCCATTATCAAGAATTAATGGAGGCCAGCCAGCTGATCCAAACGGACTGAGCTAGCCTGGTCTAGCTTAGCTTAGAACCAACTCGCTCTGTCCAATCAGGATAGAAAATGTTGTCTTGCTTTCTTCTGATACGCCAAATAAGAACCCCCTTTTTTTGGGGGGGGGGGGGGGGGGGGAGGGGGAATAGTGTTGCCCTTTCCATCGAGTTCTGGGCAGTGGTTAGCAGGGTAGGGGATTTTTTTCTTTCTTGGGGTCGACTAATTGAGTCCCCTGGATTGGTTCTCTCCGGGAAAACTTGCCAATTGAGCTAAATGCCTCTCAACTGGACCAAGTAGTGCTTTCATAATTCATTTGCTGCTCCTGTTAGTGGGCCTGCTTGCTTGGCCACTGCTAACCAACATGGCTGGTAATCTCCTGTTCTATTTACACATTTGTTGGTGTAACGCCAGTTTCTCAAGCCCGACAAGATAATTCCGACAGTGAACATCTCGAGTGCTGCCAATCGAGAAAAGCTCCAGTCATACTTCAGGCAGTGACTAAAATAGCTGCGTTCCTGTTTGACTATTTAGGCCTCACTGATTGTGGAGCAAGCGCTCTGGATGAGCCTCAAGATGCTACTTGCTCACGAAATGCTTGTAAGTCATTGGGTTAAGGCTGAGAATTGAGGAAGTAAATAGTGTATGCTCATGCCTCACAGCCTCACAGGGAAGCCTCCTATTTTGATTTTTAGAGGTCTTCCAAGAAGTTGCAAGAGATTTCTCCTCTCTTCAAAATTAATTAGACCATCATTCTTTGATGAGGATTGTGCTGCACTGTTGTAATATGACACTTGAGAATCTTTTTTCTTTCTAAATTGCCCCAAATTCACAAAAGGGTACAATTACATGGATCCTCTGTTTTATTTGTATTGGTAACTCAGCAGTATGAGCATAAATTGTACGATTTTGCATTTCGTAAACAGATGTCTGATGACTATTTAATTTGTTTCCTTTTTTTTTGTAATGAGTTTTCTCGACATTGCACTTCATCACTATTCATTAGCAGCTTTGATGTTCTATTCTTGACTTCCTATAAAATTAAGCCTTTCTTATAATTTTGGGGCCGATTGCAATGTTAGGAGCAGGAGTACAAGTTTAAGGAACTGAAATTATGTAAATACAGAACTTGGTGTTAATAATACTGTGCTCTGCACGATT
This sequence comes from Carnegiea gigantea, assembly GCA_029747015.1. NCBI lineage: Eukaryota > Viridiplantae > Streptophyta > Magnoliopsida > Caryophyllales > Cactaceae > Carnegiea > Carnegiea gigantea. The sequence goes on along the minus strand of JAKOGI010000655.1, from coordinate 46,894 downwards.
AATAGAAAACTTTAAATTATAAGGTAAAAATTGATAAAAGAAATTTAATACAAAACTCGAGTTCTATGATCGAGGAACGAAGATGGACATGTCATTGATGCCATGTTTCTAAGTAATGTCTTTTTGAGTTTTGAGTGGCAGACATGTATGTATTAATCCTTTTACTAGAAAAAATAAGAAAAAACATAGACATGCATGTATTTATCCTTTTACTAGAAAAGAATAAGGAAAAAAATATATATATAGGCAATCCCATATCAATATTTATCGCCTGAGGAACCTGTGTACTCAAATGACTTTGGGGAAGAAAGATTGATTTTCAATGCAAATATCACGTCTTGCATGAATGTCATATAAAAATAACGTGTGCAAAAACATTACTTATGCGTTATTTTTGTAAACAATATAAGAAAGAAATAACAATAGAAAAATTATGTTAGAAAAAGATAGCATAGTTCTTTATAATTTGGTATCTCAAGTATACATCCTTCTTCACATGCTGTACAACTTTTAGATGCATTTTTCCTTTCGATTATTGTGTGTCTTGTAACTCTCAGATGCATTATTTATTCATAGTACTATTTTGTAATTAAAATTGCTTAAATACCATGCATCATATGATTAGTTTCAAATTTTAAGTTTTCGTATAAGGAATTAATAGAAAATTTCAATTGAAAATGAATAACTTTTTATAATTGCTAGAAAAATAAATAATGAACGTAGACAATTCTATGACAGTAAAGGTTGGATTTACCAATTCAACAAATACCCTTCATACTTACTTTCACCAAATGCTCTCACCCCCTTACCGACTTACCACCCCGACAGCGAATAACCACGAAATCTCCCAGGAAACTCGTCCAACGGCGGCTCCTCTAAGGCCTTTGTCGGCTATGAGTGTTGATTATCTAACTTTCAATCCCTTTATATTGTTCTATCCTCAGTTCTCAAGTTAGTTTTCATCTAGGGCCTTTGTGCTTTGAATTTTATTCAGATTCGAACATACCCATCTATCTGTCATCATTAGTCAATCTTTAATCTTCACTCAGTGGCGGATCTAGAGTTTCAATTCAGGGGCGTCCACCTACGAACATTCATCATCATGTGTACCACTTGCATTATTTAATTTCTCTGTCTTTTTCAGGTTGTTTCCTTTTCAAATATCTTAAAATGGAATTGGATCGATCCTAGGGCTAAGCAAAAAAACCCAGTACCCGAACCCAGACCCGGACTCGGTCTGGACCTGACAGTTCTGGACCCGGAACCGGTTAGACCAGGGCTGGCACCGGCTCCCAAAATCAGGACCCAGTTGCAACCGGTTCCAGGTTTGGGTCCTAAAAGTCAGGAACCAGAACTGGTCCTCGTACCCGGTTACCAGATCCAACATGCTAAAATTTAAAAAAATAAATAAATATAAAACAAAATATGTTCACGCAACCATGCCCCTAGCCAAACCCTGAACTCCTAGAGACTAAAGTGCCTCACTGCCTCCAGAAGTCCAGATTCTCTCTCTCTTCCGCCGACCCCTCTCTCTCTCTCTCACTCACGCTCTCTTTCTCTCTCCACTCCCTGACTCAGCCACCCCTCTCTCTCGGTGACCGGTGTCCTCGGGCTCGTCTCCTCGACCTCCTCTGCTCGGCCACGGCGGCTTAAGGCTACGACGTTTGTTGTCGGCGTTCGACCTCCTCTGCCTCTAGAACTTCTGTTCCCCGGCGTTAATCCTCAATGACTGACATCATACACCAATGAGTCTCAATCAAATAATATGCTTTGAATTAGGGTTCTAGTTTATTTCAAGAGATATATAATTGTATATGCTAAGCTATTTAATTTGGTACTGGGATGCGATTTTGGTGTTTAATTCAGATATTAGATATTAAATTAGATGTGATTTTAGGAGTGATATGCGCAGAACATATTCTTAAGTCATCAATTCATTTCTTTAATTTTGCCCACCAGCTGTCTCCTTTAATCTTGCTCGCTGATGTGAACATAGGGGCATTCACTATGAACAGTGATTTACTCATTTCCATTGTGCCATGTTGCCTTCTGAGACGACCAAGGACAAATTCCCAACTTAAATGCAAGAATAGACTAAAGGAACTTTCTTAACCACGACAAATAGAGATAATCAGACAAAGAGGTACAGACAGGCAAATACGGTGCTTTCTTACCATGATTCGATTTGCTATTTATTTTTCATGCAATTAATTCAGAGAATTAAGATATTAGAGCATTGTGGGTTTTTGTTAGATGGATGTTATGGTATGGAATTGTGGTATGGAATTGTGATATTGAATTCTTAAAGTAATTACTTTTTCTGCTCTTATTTTGAAGAATATCAGCATAGAAGATCATATTAATTTGGAAGAGCAGAGTAGCGCTAGTTCTGGTTCTGCTTTTCATACTAAAACTAGCAAGGAGCAAGTAAAGCCTGGTGGTAAGAGGAAATCAATTTATTGGGATCATTTCTTTGACTTCGTTGATCCAGTGACCAAGAAAATTGAGAAAGTGAAATGCAGTATTGTAGCAAGGTATTGTTTGCCAACCCTAATAATGGGACTTCTACTTTGAGAAAGCATCTTCAATCATGTTCTAAATATACTTGCAATGTGGATAAAAAATAAAAGAAGATTTCTTTGTTTAGAGACCCACAAACTGATAGTGTTACTATGTGCAATTAGGCCTCTGATGTAGAGGCTACTAGGTTTGCTTTAACAAAAATAGTTATTATTGATAAGCATTCATTTTCCGTAGTTGAAAAGGAAGGCTTTAGGGGCTTTTTGAGTGTTGCTTGTCCACAATTTGTAAGTCATATCCCATCTCGCTTCACTGTTGTCAAAGATTGTAAGAAGCTTTATCTTTGTGAGAAAGATGACTTGAAAACTACTTTGAAAGGTTTGAAATCTAGAATTACTCTCACAACTGATTGTTGGGCATCTGTGCAAAATTTGAATTATCTTTGCTTGACTGCACATTTCATAGATGATGAATGGAGCTTGTATAAGGGAATTTTAAATTTTAAGTTGATGGATAGTCATAAAGGCAAAGAAATTGGAAAAGTTGTGGAGACTTGTGTTATTGATTGGGGTATTGAAGATAAACTGTCTTGTTTAACTATTGATAATGCAAGTTCCAATAATATAGTTGTTAGTTACTTGAAAGGCAATCTTAGTGATAAGCTTGTTTTGTATGGTGATTTTTTCCATATGGGATGTGCTGCCCATGTTTTGAATTTGGTTGTGAGAGATGGTTTGTCAAGGGTTAAGGATTCCATTCATAACATTCGTTGTGCTATTAGATATAGAAGGAGTTCTCCTGTAAGATCTACATTGTTTGATATTTCTGCCAAAGTTGTTAAGGTTCCTTATAAAGGCTCTTTATGTTTGGATGTGTGTGTAGGATGGAATTCTACTTTCCTCATGTTGAATATGGCTTTGAAGTTTGAAAAGGCCTTTGAAAGATTTAAGAATGATGATTATAATTTTGAGAATGAGCTTAAGGAAAATGTGCCTATGAAGAAGGATTGGGAAAATGCAAAAGTCTTGGCAAAGTTTTTAGAGCAATTTTATGAAGCCGCTAAGAGGATGTCTGGCACTTTGTATGTCACTGCTAATTTGCATTTTCATGACTTATTGAGCACACTTACTAACTTGTTGGAATGGGAGAAAGATCCATCTCCTAATCTTCAAGATATGGTTCTCCAAATGCATAAGAAATTTGATGATTATTATCGAGATTGGGCAAAAACAAATCTTATGGTGTTGAATGCGATTGTTTTTGATGCACGCTATAAGTTGAAGTTTGTAAGATACTCTTTTAGAAAGCTTTATCCCAATGACTTTGGCAAGGCAGATAGAGTTTATGAACGTCTCTATAATGTGCTTAAGCAATTATATGGTTCATACTCTTCTTGTGTGAATGTTGATAAGGATGATCATAATGGTTCTTGTTTCCGGATTCATGTTAATCATTCAAAGATGTCCTTAAACAATGATACTCTTAAGGAGTTGTACTCTCAGTGGCATTAGGGTGGGGAAGATGATGTGGAAGTTGTTGAGAAAACTGAGTTGGATGTGTATTTAGATGCTCCTCGTGAAAAGATAGATGACACTTTTGACATCTTAAAGTGGTGGAAGAGACATAGTGACACTTATAAGGTGTTAGCTGAAATGGCAAGGGATATTCTAGCTGTGCCTGTTTTTACCGTGTCAAGTGAGTCTGCATTTAGTACATCGGGTTAGGTGCTTGATCGGTTTCGTAGTAGCTTGGGACCCAAAACAGTGGAGACCTTGATTTATGCTCAAGATTGGTTGCAGGCATCCACCATTTACATTGATGTTAAGCAACTTATGGACGATAGGGAGAAATATGAAGCAGGTAGTTGTATACATAGCTTACATTTATTATTGTATTTCATAGTTATTATTAAATGTTGAACTTTGGTTTCTAAGTTGTTTTTCTTTAATTTAATATTGAGATTTGGGTGAGGGAGAGATATCCCAAATTGATCAAATTATGGGTGATTGAAGTCTTGAATAGTGAAGAGGAGTCAAAATTGGAGGCTATCTTCCATTGAGGTATCTTCTTAGTTTTTTTGGTCTTTGGTTTTGCCTTTCGGTCTTCTTGATTCTAACATAAAGTTTCTTTTTTGAAGGTCTATGCATAAGGATGATTGGAGCCCTTGGATTGTCAAGTTATGGGCGTTTGCTTGGTTGGAAGCAAATCTATGATTTAATACCATATTTTTAGTTATGGTTATGGCTTTTGTAAACTTAATATTTGTAATTTTTTTGAAACTTGGTTTGTATGATGTTCTTCCCTTTATTCCTCCCATCCCCGAAATTTGCAAACTTGGTTGGTTATATTTTAAACTTTAAATTGTGGCCTTGTAGGCTTATTGCTCATTTTAATCAAATGAATGAATGTGCTAATAATGGTTTACTTTTCTGACAAAAAAAAACTGATTAAAAATGAAATTAAAAATGCCCAAAATAGATACCAAGTACCTAATTGTGGAACCGGTCCCAACCGGTTCTGGGACCGGTCTAAAAATCCTGGAACCGGTCCAACCGGGACCAGGACCAGTTCTCAAATTTCTGGACCCGGTCCAACCGGGACCGGTACTGGTTCTGTAAAATTGACCGGGTACCCGGTCGTGCTCAGCCCTAATCGATCCACATAAAAATGAAAAAGAAAAAAGAATATGAACTTAGAAATTAAGCTAACTTATTTTAAACAAGCAACACATTAGTTCAAATAAAGAGCTGAGACAGTGACATAACAAGCAATGAAACAAATGGCAGCTACCAAGGAATTGATCAATTGATTGAAAATCTGGCAATAAGCAATGCATTAGTTCACTCAAGAGCTACTATTATCATGAATCAACCCATATTTTCGTGCTTCATTTTCCACTTAAAATATGGACATGAATCAATCAATGGAAAACAATAATCAATTTATCATGCAATTTCCAAAACAACTCAAAATAAAATACAAGGATCAATGAAACTTAGGTGGAAATTTGGAATTCCAGAAATGTTCATCACTTGCAAATCTACAAAAAAATTGATACTTAATTATACAATCTAAATTGTCTGGGAATCAAACTGAACTTAGGCATGAAAAATTAACCAAAAAAAGAGAAAATTTTAGAAAGAACAAGGCAAACCTAATTGATTGATGAGTCAAACTAGAGGTTTAGTGTCGAACAATTTCTCTAATCAGTCTTTATCTACAGAACATAAGTTGAGAAACAAGCAATTAGAAATAATTCAAGCAAAACAAACGTAAATGTTAAAAATTAAAATCGTTAAATCAAAACCCTAACCTAACCTGTTGCAGTTGTACTTGCTGGTCGATGGTGCTGTTGTAGACTGTTCGGCGGCATCGGGTCCGCCTGTGTTGGTGGCCGGCGATGGCAGTGAGAGGGTTGGGGTGGATGAGGCAATAAAGCTCTAAGTGGGGATAGGGGTTGAGTGAGAAAGAACGCTCCTTAAAGGCTAGTCGAAGAATGAAGAGATGGGAAGAGCTGAGGAGTGGGCTTATTATTCATTAATTGCTTTATTTTTTAAACGTCCAAGTTAGGCAGACAACAAGCCTTCAATTCAACATTGTAAAGTTTTTTGGGCCTTTTTTAGGAGTGTCTACTCATAATATTTTTAAAGTCTTCAAATAAGTTCATTGGAGATTTTTTTGGGTTAGGGGTGTCCATGGACACCCCTGGGCTGGTCATAAATTCGCCCCTATCTTCACTTCTAGTGCTGTATCTAGATTTGCTGTTCTTACCACATTCACACTTTTCAAGAGAAGAACTTGAAGAACTAAAGAGGTTAAGGGGGACGAACCAACTAGCAGATGATCGAATTAGCAAGGAAAGTTTGTTGGTTTTTGTACGAGCTGAACCCAAGTGCATCTATTCCCTGTTTTGACCTCCCTATGTACTTGTGTTAGTTTGTGCCGCTAATCTTTTTTGGCTTGCTTGGATGTGATTTAGAGAATTTCTTTGTGTCTTGGATTAATAGTGTAGTGAGTTAGGAGTTAGCTTAATCTCTGTGCAATTGGTCTGGGCAGAGCATTCCTATTTATGGCCATTCTTTTTAACATCATGGACCTTTTATAGAGTGGGGGCATAGATAAGCCCCTTTTAGTTGTTATGATTCAAAATCACGTAGAGGAGGAAGAGGAAGAAGTTGGACACATTGTTATGTAAATGACAGGCCCTAATGAAATTCCCATAGAGTTTGCTTCTTGAAGGATGAAAGAAATAGTTGTTTCGAAAATGAAGATTTCACTCGGGCCTGGACCCTTTACATGTATGTTATTAAGCTATTATGTTTTAGTTGTACTCTATCAGAGGTAGATGAAGACCTAGTTAGATGTTTGGTCATCACTCTTAGTCTTAACCTAGCTGCCCCAGAATTTAAACAAGGAAAGTTCAATATGGTCATCATTGTATGCTCTTTGATTCTCGAGTTTGAGCCTAGTGACACAAAAGCTTTACTCAGAAGAGCTAGGGTAGTAATGGGTTTGCGTAAATTTCGGCAAGCGTTGTGTGATTTACGGGAGGCTAGTCGGATTGAACCACCAACATGAAAATTATAAAAGAACTGCAAAAAATTGGAAGTATTGATTGCCTAGTTGACAAAAGGAAAATGGGGCTTGAAATGTCTAGAGAAAGATAGTGGTCATGCAGAGAAATGACCTCATTTGGTTGTTGAATGTATAAGTGCGATGAAGGGGAATAGTATATTGAATATGATCTTACTTACTGGAAGGGAGTTGAGAAGCATTTTGAAGTAGAAGAGTCATCTAACCATCTTAAGGATGAGCAAGTGAGTGTAGGAAGTTATGACCGAACTTTTACTCCTGATATTTCTAATGTCTCAAATATAAGTGTGGTGGCTATTTGCAACCAAAGGACAAGCATCGAGAAAGAGAGTTACAGGAATAGTTCAAGCAGTGGGTCTACCATGGATTTGGATGAGTGGAGCATAAACTCTTGTTCCACATTAACTTCTATGTCATGCATGGAGGGTAGTGGCGTGCCAACGTTACCAAATCTCTAACTTTTTCCTCTAATGGCACTTCAGAGGACATTAGTGTTATTTTCCAACCTTCAGCAGCAAGTCTCATTTATTGTAAACTCCTTATATAGGATGCTGTAACAACGCAGTACGGTAGAGTCCTTTGACGAACACTAAATTATATACATGGTTATTCGCATTCGCTATAAGGACTCATCAAAATCAACTCTTAAGACAAGTGTCATGCTTGACGACGATCAGGGAGACCTTATGATGAGTGCCATCCAATTCTCAGCACGAGCACAAGCACTAGCACAGGCACCTAAAAGCAAGCACAAAGAAAGAAGCAAGAAATGTAGAATGAAGAGATGTCGGACGCAATAAAAAAAGGTGCTCTATACAGAAAACTACTGAGCCAACAGTGCATGGAGAAATGTATGATCTCAAGTTTTTCAAATCTAATTCAATTGCTTGGTGCAAGGAGGATTGCAACCATGAAAAGAGATTCAAGTGATGTGTGCACAGTGATCATTGTTGAATTCATCAAAACTCTATTAGCGAGACTGTATGTAGGAAAAGGAAATGTGCAGTGTTAGGACTTGATGATCAGAAGTCAATCGTCAAGTTCTTTATCAATATGAAAACAATGGGAGTTGTACTGTGTTCTGTCATAGGGTTACTATGTTATCTAATTTAGTTTAGTCATAGGGTTAATATGTTATCTAGGTTAATCATAGTGAGTCTGGGTCTATTTGAAATGTAATAGTTGGTTGTGTTTGCAGCTTTTCTTATTAGCTATGCATGTAATACCTTGCTGACCCAAAAAAAAAGAAGTTAGATTCGTCGTATCATTTTAATAGAATAAAGGGGAGTTAGACAAATAAAAATGACAATTATAACAACACATAACTATATAGCTATGTAGAAAGGAGTTCCGATTGCTGGGATTAAGGAAAATATTGTTTATGTAAATGCTTGAAGTTTCAGTAGACATTTGTGAAAGATGAGTAATTGTTTGGTTAAGATGTGTCAGTAACTTTTAGTAAGAGAAAAATGCTAATGAATTGCCCAACTAAAGTGAGACACTAAAAAAGGGCGTGTTGAAGACTTTACATGCAACTATTTTAGAAAAAATTACTCTCAATTTAGCATACCAACAAACATTACCTCTTCTTGTTAATAATATTTGAATTTCATACCTACATGGTTCCGTTAAAATAGTTTGGTATTTGTCCTCCTTAAACAAGCCCTGAATTTGAATCTTAAAAATAGAAAAATTTGTGATGGAAGAATTCTATCCTTTAATGCATCAATGACAACTTGATTCTGGTTAATAGAGGTTCAAAGATTACACACACACACACACACACACACACACATACATACATACATACATACATGCGCACGCGCGCGCGCGCACACACACACACACACGCACGCACACGCGCACTCACACAACGGTAGGTATATGTACACCTATGTGCACACAAACACATGCACACACAAATGCGTGTGTGTGTGTGTGTGTGTGTGTGTGTGTGTGTTTGTGTGTGTACATGCACACATACACACGCGCGTGCACACACACACACACACACATATACACACACACACACACACATCTCTGTGTGTGTGCACGCACGCGTGTGTGTAAATATATGTGCGTGTGTGCGTGCGTGCATGTGTGTCTATATCTATATGTATATATATCTATATATACATACACATATATATGTGTGTGTATGTGCGTGTTTGTGTGTATGTGTGTACATACATGGGTGCGTGCGTGCGCACACATATACACGTTGTCACTAATATATTTCTTCTACATTAAATAGGCTTAAGATTAATAATAAAATGAATTAGAATTTTTGGGGCGTCATAGAGTGGTATCAGAGGTCTAGATTCGACCTAGTAGCTTCCTTAGGGTAGTAAACCCTAAGCGGAATCTTAAAATTTTATAGACATAGGGACGCCAAAGCATGAGCGTGGGTTAGATGGTAGGGTTGCATATATCCTTAAGTTGCATTAGGCACTTATAAATTCTTTGTGTGCTTCGTAGGCAGATGAACATTAACCAACACTATCATTGCCTGGGGCGTCAGTGTTTCCACTAGAGAGTAGAAAAGAAGCCTGAAGATAGCATAGTTGACCACTTTCTATGGATTGAAGAGGCCATACATAGGTGCCTAGACCACGCGCCTAATAGCTGCCTAAGATTTGGAGAGATCGAAGCCCTCTTTTTCTCTTGACCCTTCGAGGTGACCCACAATGTCACTACCGAATGAATGAGTTTCACCCTAAGAATCGAGTGCCTGATGAGGTGAGGAGGTGTTGCTTATGTGATTGGGAGTTTATTAGGACGGACCTACAAGAGCTAGTTGAACAGTTACATGATGTAGGCCCATACGATGAGCCCCCTACCCGTATAACCTATGATGATAGCCCACCACTCCCGGTTGAGCCACCACCACAAAACCCAAATCCTTTGGGGAGGAAGAGATTGTGGAGGGGAATGAGCCTATATAGGAGGAGAAAGATCCTAAAGAAGACCTTGAGGAAGACCTTGAAGAAGACCATAAGGGAGACCCTGAGGAAGATCCGGAAGAAGAGCCTGAGGAAGAAGAGTTTAAGGAAGGGGAATTGCAAGGGAACCAACCTCAAAATCATCTGCATCCAACTCGAACTCTGATGATAAGAGGAAGCGCAATAGGACCTATTAGAATATTAGGGTAGGATTTTGACTAGTAATTTAACTCGAACTGTTTGCCGATTTTATGCGATGTGTTTCCTTACTCAAGAGTAGGAGAGGACTTGGGTGGTGAACCTCAATAGTGTTATAAGTGTTAGTTGAGACTTTATTTATTCTTTTTATAAACTTAGATCAGTATTGAATGAATTTCGGATTCATGGAAGGCATTGAGTTGCTTGACTATATTTGTAATTTTGCATACGTGATTTAACCATATGATTCAATGCGTGTTATATGTTTCATTCTGTTTCAATATGTGTGGGCTTATAAGCCCAAGACCAAGTATTATAGTATGTTGCAAGTAGGGGCAATTAGACCCATGTAAAATGCTAAAGCATGCTGGTTATGTTCTTATACAATATTAGAGAACTATTAGCATGGAACTAAATAATATCCCACCGTTAGAACGAAAGTCTAAAGTTGTTCCCCCAGGATGTTTGATAACAACTTGGAATCTCACTACGAAGGAAACGTATCAATGGATGACATGAGAAAGTGATTGAAGATGCTTCATCATGGAAATTGGGGCACCTCAACTAGTGCCGTAGGGGAGAACCGTACACCTACTAGGGCTGAGCTAGCCTACCTGCTACTCATTGAGCTACCAGAGAAGTAGGACAAGCAGCTATGTAAACTGAGCAAGAGGAATGAAAACAAAGATGAAGACGACAGTTCTGGCCTATTCAACAAGCTAACCAACCACCACCCACCCACCTATGATGGGGCAGCTGACCCGCAAGCTTTTAAGGAATGGATATGTGATATGGAGAAACTGTTTGATGCTCTCCAGTGCCCAGATACCTAATGAGCAGGACTTACTGGGTTTTACCTCAAAGGGGAAGCAGACTTATGGTGGACCGCGATGAAGGAGAAGCAGAATGAGCCTATATTCAGGTGGAGACACTTCAAGGAGCTCATAAAGAACCACTTCTATCCTATATCCTCTCAGAAGGCAAAGGAGATGGAGTTCCTCGAATTAGAGCAGGGAGGATGAGTTTTATCCACTATGCTTCCAAGTTCATGGAGGTGCCAAAAATTCTAATTCATTTTATTATTTATCTTAAGCCTATTTAATGCAGCGTAAATATCCTAGTGTCAATGTATGTGTGTGTGTGTGCGCGCAGGTATATATAAATACACACACACGCGTTAGTGGCGTATTACTAATCTTTAAAAGGGGTAAGATGTAAACCCCCGGAAATTTAGATGTTTTTTGGATGGAATTGGGAATAAATTCAAGAGGTTTTTACCCTAATTCCCCAAAACCCTTTCCACCTTTCTCATAGCAGCCAACCCCCCTTCAAAAAAAAAAGAGAAAGGAGAAGGAATGGACGTTTTAAGAAACCTTAGCCCTATGCTCTCTCTCTCTCTCTCTCTCTCTCTCTCTCTCTCTTCTCTTCTCTTCTTCTCCTTCCCTCATACACACGCCGCCACCCCTCCCAGCTGCTTTTGCCGTTGGCCAATGTCTGACCACCATCGCGCTGCCGCCCTTTGACCACTAGCCACTAGCCACCTATCCTCTCTCTTTTTGGTTCCTTGGTATGGTGCTTTAGGCATGTTTAAAATTGAAAAAAAAAGTATATGATTTTTACAACAAGTTCAATTTGCCCCTTACTTTCTAATATAGAGGTTGCCTACGGCAGATTATGTTCATATGCTAGGTCTATTAATTTAGCCTAAATCAGTCTAGCAACCTGAATCAGACCGACGCCCCGTTTTCAAAAGATTAAGGCAACCTGAATGCAATCTTAACCCTCTACTTATAGCAACTTGAGTGAAATCTTAAGCCTCCCCCTAAGGCAACCTCCCTCTTCTTTGATTCGGATGCTTCTTACTGATGTTAATCTTAAGCCTCCCCCTTGCTTGTTGGTCCATTCCTCAAAAGCTTGCAAGTCAGCTGCTTCATTGTAGGTGGATGGGTGGTGGTTGGTTAGCTTGTTAAATAGGCTGGAGCTATCATCTTCATCTTTGTTTTCCTTCCTCTCGCTTAGCTTATGTAGCTGCTTGCCCTACTTCCCTAATAGCTCGATGAGTAGCAGGTTGGTTAGGTCAACCCCAGTAGGTGTAGGATTCTCCCCTATAGCAACAGTGGAGGCACCTCCATTTCCAGGACGAAGGCCTCCAATCACTTTTTTAGGTCAGCCATTGACACGTTTCCTTGGTAGTGAGATTCCCCATTATAGTCAGACATCCTGGGGGAAACAACTTTAGACTTTTGCTCTAATAGTAGGATATTATTTGGTTGTATCCTAATAGTTCTCTAATATTGTATAAGAGCATAACCAACATGCTTTAGCATCTTACATGCTGTCCCTACTTGCAATATACTACAATACTTGGCCTTAGGCTTATAAGCCCAAACATATTGAAAACAGAATCAAACATGTAATACGCATTGAATCATATGGTTAAATCATGTACGCAAAATTACATATATAGTCAAGCAACTCAACACCTTCCATTTATCTATGAATCCAAATTTCATTTAATATTCATCCAAGTTTATAAAAACAATAAATAAAGTCTCAACTAATACTTATAACACTATTGAGGTTCACCACTAAAGTCCTCCCCTGCACTGGGGTTATTAACAAAACACATCACACAAAAGCAGCAAACAGTTCGAGCTAAATTACTAGTCAAAATCATACTCTAATATTCTAACTGGTCCTATTACGCTTCTTCTGATCATCGAGTTCGAGGTGGACGTAGGTGATTTTGAGGCTAGTTCCCTTGCACCTCCCTCTTCCTTAAACTCTTCTTCCTCAGGCTCTTCTTCTAAGTCTTCCTCTGGGTCTTCTTCAGGGTCTTCCTCCTCCTCTATAAGCTCATTCTCCTCTACAGTCTCTTCCTCCCCAAAGGATTTAGGTTTTGTGGTGGTGGCACTATTAGGATCATCCTCAACCGGGGGTGGTGGGGTATCATCGTAGGTTGTAGAGGGAGAGGGCTCATCGTATAGGCCTACATTATGTAACCGTTCAACTAGATTTGGTAGGTCCATCCCAAGAGACTCCAATCTCATAGGCAACACCTCCTCACGTCATTGGGCATTGGATTCTTAGGATGAAACTCATTCATTCGTTAGTGCTGCTGCGGGTCACCTAGAAAGGTCTAGAGGAAAAGGAGGGCTTGGGTCTCTCCAAATCTTAGGCAGCTATTTGGCACCAGGTCTAGGTACCTATGTATGACCTCTTCAACCCATAGAAAGTGGTCAACTATACTATCTTCAGGTTTCTTTTCTACTCTCTGATGGAAACACAAACGCCCCAAACAGTAATAGCATTAAGTAACGTTCATCTTCCTACGAAGTACACAACGAATGCATAAGTGACTAACGCAACTTAAGTATACATGCAACCCTACATCAAACCCACGCTCACGCTTTGGCGTTCCCATGTCTATAAAATTTTAAGATTCCACCTCAGGGTGTAGTACGCAAAGGAAGTTAATAGGTGGAACCTAGAGCTCCAATACCACTATGATATTTCATTTTATTGCTAATATTTATCCTAATTAATAGACCTAGCACTGTGATGCCCCAAAAATTCTATTTCCATTTTATTGCTAATATTTAGCCCAATTAATGTAGTGAAGGTCTGCCTAATGGGCATCACTGTCGTATCTTGTAATGAAATACAAGACCAAAAACAAATTAATTGAATTAAACAAAGGTATAAACCAAGTCAAGGGCCCTAATCAAGAGTCAACTCAGTCTACTACAATTCCAACATTATTTGATGCAATAAAATTTAAAGCTAAACATTTATGTGGCCCCGTTCACCTCCCATCCCCATGCAGTATGTTAGTACCTAAAAAGAAAACATTTCAAATAGTTAGATGAGGCTTAATAATGGCCACCCTAATCGTAAAACACCTACTTAAATTCATTTCAAACATTTAGGGGTGAGAGGGAAATATTCAAACAATTTAAAAAGACTGATTCCCAACCCGCTCAAGATCTTCCGTTTCAAATAATAACCATTATTCAAAAGTCATAGCAAGTAAATTATCCTTGGCGAGTGACCCCACTAGAGGGTCTCACGGCCTTCTACCGAACAACCATATGGGTTACTAGAAACCATCTTGGCATACATCAATCTACAATGGCACGTACTCAAAAACTGCATGCTATAACCCTTGGAGACTAATTTGTCTCAATATCAAGGTAAACCTACTATGATCTCAGGAGGCATCCTTCCGCAAACTCGCCTTAGTCTTTTACTTTTGGATTTAATATATTATGAACAATTCTGTTTGGCTTCCCGAAAGCCCAACCCACCTCAAACAAACTTCCATCAATTTAACAAAACCACTTAGAACATGAATTGCCCAAATAAAACATATAATCATAACACGATGTTCCGCATACAGAACCTCATAAAATTTCAAGTTGCAGTTCACATTTTACACATAAGGTTCCCTTAGCATATAATGTCAAATAATAGTTCATAAACATCCAAATTCATTTCTAGGAGTAACCAAGGGGAGTTAGGGCATAGACATTATCTCAAAGAAGCGTAAGAACCTAGCTAGAGCTTGAACTAGAGGATTGGGCCTAAACGATAAATGAAACGTCAAAATATAGACTAACTTAAGCAAGTTCTTACAACAAACAATTTATATTGTCCAACTTAAAAGTCAAGTAAGCTCCTTAAGGCCTCTTTACTAGCATTATTGCCCCGAAGACTAATTCTCCTGCACTGAAGGAAATTTTTATAAGCTTACTTATTAATTAAAAGCTAATGTTGAGATTTAACCCAATTAGAGATGGTGAGTAGTTTTTGGTCAGTTTCTGACCTAATTTATAGGAGCTATAACTTCATATAGAATTATTGTATTGAAGTATATGAATATAATATGGAAATGTCTTTCTATGTACTACAATGTTCCATTTATAAGACGTTATAAATTATCATAAGAACTATCTCAAAAAACCATGTTTCTTGGCCTAGTTAGTTTCCCATTAAAATTGCGCAGTCACAGAAGAAAATTCATTTCTCCCTCGTTCTAGATCCAAAATTGATGATTCAAATTTCTTGGTAAACTCCACTCGCCGTTCTACCTTTCCCAATATTTTCATGGTTTTTAGTTTAGCAGATAAGTACAGTTTAATCCCCGAATTTAGGTCAGTGTAGGTGTAATAGCTGGGGTTTTCAACCTTAGACTAATCATTTAGGTTAACATTTTCATTAACTTATTTGATTGAGTTAGCTATATCAGGCTAATTTTTACATGATAATTAGGTCTAATAATTATGTGAGTAATTTTTTATCAATTTTTCTTGGTGAATTACACGATTACGTGAAATCAGCGAACCCGTTAGAAATTAGCCAAGTCATAATAATGCGAAATTAGCAAATTGTACCCATGGTTTAATTTAGTCCTTTCCCGGATTCGATTAAAATGTTGATTACTAGAGTGTTTAGACCTGGGTCTATACTGTGCGTAGTAATTTGGAGGCTGAGAATTAGAGTTGTCTAGTAATAAAACACAACAAAAAAAGGGGGCCGAAGCCCCCTTCTTCGGCCAAAAACACGTCAGGGGGGTTTCTCAGCCTAGCGCCACAACCCACAACACAAAGAGAGAGAAAGAGAGGTTGAGCAAAAGGGAGAGAGAGAAGGAGGTCAGTCGGGTGGTTGGCGACGTCGACGGCGGCGGCAGGGTGTCGTCCGGTTTGCACAACAGCCGCGATGGCCCTAGCAAGCCCAATATCAAAAAGAGAGAAAGAAATCAAGTGAACTAAGAATGAGAAAAGTCGGGTCCAGCCAGGCGTCGGTGATGGCATAGATCGACTGCAAGATGTCTCCGGTTGGCTCGGGTTTGGTGACCGCCAAGAGCTACGTGAATTAAGGGTTTGAGGGCTAGGGTTTTCAAACCTTATGTGTCGCAACTGCTGTGACCCATGCCGCCGGCAATGAGGCTCGATTTCGGCGGTTGGACTCGGCTCCGGCGACTAGGTGAGGTTGAAAGAAAGAGAGAGGAAGGAGGATAGGCAGCATGGCGGCATAAAACGACTCATCTTCGTGAGGTGGGTTTTTCTCTACTGTTGCTTCCAGGTTTGTTCGTTGAGTTTAATTTTGCCTAATTTTATTAAGCCGCTTACCCATTTAGATGCCTTGTCGCCATGGTGATCCTCCTTGGTGCCCAATAATCATTTGATGAAATACATGATGGAACTGAGAATTCGGGCAATTGGCAGGTTTGGGTTAGAGACCAACCATGTAACCCATAAATCGCGTCCTTAAGCTTGGAGTCTAGGTGGGTGGTTCCTGATCCCTAAACCTACTATTAATTTATAAATGTTTTCAAAATATTTATGATAGCTAATTTAATAGTTATGTTGAGTTGAGAATTTATGAGTAGTTGGTGAATCATTTGGGTTGAACTGAAATGGTTTTGAGAATTGTTGTGGTCGGTGCTGTGAGGAGGGAGTTCTGGTTGTGTCAAATTCTGTGAATTTATGAAGTGTGACTTCGGGTTTTGATGCCATGTATTACTTGTTATTTGCCTGAATCTGGTTGGAGCATGCTGATAAATCAAGTCTTAGTTTTGCCAGCCTTTGCCCCTTTAAGTTAATGTAATTGCGTTATGCAAACGATTTACGAATTTGAGAAACAGTGAAAGGTTCATTTAAAAGATTATTCACGTGATTTTAGATGCTCCTAGTTGTTTATCAGTTTATCTGCCTAACTTGCTGAAACTTCTTGTAATGTGGATAACCCATAGCCATTGAACAACTCAGCTAACAATTGAATGACTCAACCGGTTTAAGGAATTGAAAAGGAAACATGGATTGAGCATGATGACGTTTAAGGGAGATAAGTTGTTTTAAATCGCTCCTCTTGCATATGAAAATTTGGAATGAACATTAAGGACAACTGAAAAGCTTAATTGCTAAACCTAGTTACGATTTAAACATGAAAGGGTGCGTTGATAAGTGTGTAAGTGGTTTGCTTGATATGCCTAAAGTTATGAAGATGTGGCTAACCGTGAACATTAGACCATTCATTTAACAAGGGTGAGTTGTGATTAAATGCTGTAAAGCCTTTTCATAACCTAATTGATACTTCACACGAATGCATGGGGCTTTGTGTTGTGAAATGGCTGTTGTATCTGATATGTAAAGAAATCGAGATATTCATGTGTGAACACAACTGTTAATGTTTAAAAATGAATTTCCATATCACCTGTCTTGAAGAGTGAATGAATATGCAAACATTAACTCGTTTTAAGCATATTTTACCAAATGAGTGGTTTTATGCTTTCTAAATCGATGTGAAATCAATAAGGCTTCGAGCCTCATGAGAATTAGAATGTCATTATTTGTAATACAATCAAAATTTTAACGCAGACGCATTTAGAGGTGAAATGCATCTAAAACGTTTTAGGCTAGGAAAATGGTGCTATATGTATAATGATTAGGGAGAATGGCCGGTTCTTGGGAACCCTAATGCCTACAGAGATAGATCCAGAAGTGGGAAACCTAGAAGATCCTGACGGAGGTCATATGTTGCCCAGGGAGTAGACCCAGAAGTGGAAACCCTGGAAGATCCGGATGGGGATAATATCAAATGTGAGTGACGATCTCACTGGTATGATGGAACGTGAGTGACGGCCTCACCCGTACCCAACACAAATATGAGATTCTGATGCCTACAAAAATGATTTCGTGCGTGTTATGTGATGTGAATGCCTCGTTCGAGGGTGATGTTGGTGTAAAGATTTGAAAAGGCATCTCTTCTTGAAAAGAGTTTTTATTGAATTTCAATTATCTGCCAAGTGCATAACGACGGTTTTATAAGAACTTGCATTTATTTAAGCGATATGCATTAATCTTACTCGCTTGCAAAAAGGAGTCTCACTTGGTTATTTTGTTTAAACTCCTTGACATTAGGTGCTTATAGGTGGACTAAGTGTTCTATTGCATCTAATACCTAAATTGTTGCATGAGATAGCTTATTAATGAATCATGTGTGAATGTTATATGATGTTATGCTTACACTGTGTGATGTTATGTTGATATAACATGGTATTGCCGCTAATAAGCTATAAGAGACCTAGTTTAAGCAAGTTAAGTACCTTGGGCGTGAATTAGAAGGAGCATAGGGTTACAATCATACTAGAAAGGTCATTGAGGTGACGATAGATGAGGAAGACCCTCTATGCTTATTATATGATATTCTATATCAGATTGCGTAAGTGCTACTTAAAGTATGATGTGCAACTGTTTTGTTTTCTGGGGTTGGGAGTCATTCACTGAGCATGTGATAGCTCATCCCCCTATCTTTTCCCCCTTTTTCCCAGGTTCCTAAAGGGACAGGTAGAAATCGATTCACGTTAGCCAAGGTGGAGTCTACCTTGCTGCTGTCTTCTGACTGGAGTTGTTTATTTTTTTCGGATGTGAACCCCAGTACTCCGAATGTGTGATATGTGGAGTTGTATTTTTATTTTCTTTCTATTCATTGAACGTTATTTTTGGTATATCCCGGATGTGTGGCCCGTAGAGTTGTGATCTCCGGCGTGTAGCCATCGAGTTATGAGGATATGCAGATACGTTCATCGAATGTAGGAACCTATTGTAAGGCTAAAAGCCTGGTTTTAGCCCATTTTTAGGTGAAACTCTGTCCGTTTCGCCCCAAAATTTAAGTAAAAATTAAGAAATTGTTGCTACTTCTAACCTTAGGGGTTGGGGGTGTCACAATAGGTCTACTTTCTGGTGTATCTGATACCCACTTTTTCATACATGAAATCTTGTAGCCACTCAAGAAAACCACAAAAAGTCAATCTTAAACAATCCTTAACGATTAATACTGCCTCTAACATCCAATAAAACCTAGCTAACCCCCTTGAGGAGATGTTTTGGAGAGAAACTCCCAGTTTTTACCTTGAATATGGAAGTGAGAGTAAGGTGGTTGCGTATAGGCTTTCAAGCAACTCCAAAATCTGAAAACTTGATTACAAGCGTGCAAAAGACTAATTAGAAGGTAAGGAATGAATTGAACTTGCTGTGAAAATCATATACTTTTTTTTCTACAATATTAAACATGATATGAAAAACCCTAAAAGGACCTTACCAAGGAGCCAAAAAGAGAGAGGAAGGGTGGCTGGAGGGGGGCGGCGCTTTGGTGGCCGAACGTTGGCTGGCGGCCGAAGTAGCTAGGGAGGGGTGGAGGCGTGTTTTTTGGGGGGGGGGAGCATGGGGCTATGGTTTCTTAAAACATGCGTTCCCACTCCTTCTACCCTTTTTTTTTTGAAGGGGGGCCGGCTGCTAAGAGAAAGGGGAAAGGGTGTTAGGGAATTAAGGTAAAAACCTCTTGATTTTATTTCCAAAGTTTGAAAAGAAAACATTTAGGAGGGAGATGAAATTTGATTTTTTTGTTAAATTAAAATTAACACTTTATTCATTAACACCCTAGGTCGGGACAATTATGAAAAATTCGATTGGGTTAGAAGTAAGTATTTTGATCTTGATCCAAAATTCTAACCTAATGAGCCCAAACTAAATTATTACTTATGAGCTCAAACGACTTACCGTAACTTTTTGAAATTAATAAAACCAACTTACTTAATCATTCTTCGAGAAATGTAAATATAAATTTTCGGGCTTTTATATTCTACTCCCCTTAAAAGAAGTTTTTTCCTCGAAACTCCATAACCAACTGCATCCAAAAAGCATCTAAATTTCCGAGGGTTTTACATCTTACCCCCCTTAAAGAAGTTTTATCCTCAAAACTTACTTATACCTAATCCCGTGGACAGATAAGGGTATTTAGATTGCATTCCCTCTTCCGGCTACCATGTTGCCTTAGCCGTAGTGTGGTTAGCCCATAGGACTTTCACAAGTGGAAATACTTTGTTGCGAAGCTGCTTCTCCCGATAGTCTAAAACCTCAATTGGTTACTCCTCATAAGTTAAGTCTTCTCTAAGCTGTAGGCATTTTGACTCGATCACATGGGTAGGGTCGGGAATTTACTTATGTAGTTGAGAAACGTGAAATACATTGTGAACCCTGGAAAGTTCTTCTGGCAATTGTAGCTGACATGCTACTCCCCCAACGCGCTCTGTGGGTGAGACTTGTAAGGAGACTTGGTCTCTTTCCTCGATTAATGTCAATTGCTTATCCTATGCTTTTTTGAAATCTAGAACATAGGCTCGCAACATATCCTCTAGTTTCTAGTTAGTACACTCAGTCTGTCATCCGTAGCAGGGTGAAATGCTGTACTAAAGTTCAGCTTGGTCCCGAAGGCCTCTTGTAGTTTATGCCAAAATCTCGCTTGAAACCTCTTTTCTTGATCCAAAACTATGAAACTAGGCACCCCATGTAAGCGAACAATTTCATTCAGGCAGGCATGGGCGAGTTGATCCAGAGTCCAGGGGTTTGCCATCACTATGAAGTGTGTAGACTTGGTCAACCTATCAACAATCACCCAGATGGCATCATCCTTACTTCTTATTTTTGGTAACTCCATCGTAAAATCCATGGAAATAGAGTCTTATTTCCACTTTGGGACCTCCAAGGGTTGTAAGAGTCTTGCAGGGCACTGATGCTTTGCTTTCACCCGTTGGCCTATAAGGCACTTAGACACATAATCCGCTACTTGCTACTTTATATTGCTCCACTATAAGGTCTACTTGAGGTCCTTGTATAGTTTATTCCCACTAGGATGCACCGTATATGGAGTGTTGTGATCCTCATCCAGAATCTTTTCTTTAAACGCATCAACTGCAAGGGTACACACTCGATTATGGAACCTTAAATTCCCACCCTCATGGATCACAAACCTTGGTGCTTTGCCTTCTAGGACCTCTATCTTTATCCTCACTAGTTTCAGATCGATTTCTTGGCGGCTCAAATCTCCTCAGTGGGTGTAGGTTGCACTTCTATTGCACTTAGCAGATATTTCCCCTTTCTTACAGCAACGTTGACTTCCAACCTCTTAGACTCTTATCACAACTCCGTTTGTATAGAAAGTAGGTGGTTGAGGGTAGGGTAAGGTCTACAGCTTAAGGCATTAGCCACTATATTCACTTTTCGAGGGTGATATTAGAAGTGTATGTTGTAATCCTTGAGAAATTCTAGCCACCTTGTATGTCTTAAGTTCAAGTCCTTATGAGAGAATAGGTACTTCCTTTGATGGTCTGTGAAGATCTTGCAGTACACTCCATAATAGTAATGCCTCCAGATTTGAGGGCGAAGACCACTACTGCCAATTCCAGGTCATGAGTTGGATAATTCTTCTCGTGGGTCTTTAGTTGTCGAGACGCATGTGCTATAACCCTTCCATCTTACATCAGTACGCACGCCAAACCATTACGGGATGCATCATTGTATACCACCAGCCCTTTATTCCCAGATGGTATGGCCAAAAAAGGAGCAGATGTGAGTCTTTTCTTAAGTTCTTGGAACTCTTGCTCACATTTTTTCATCCACTTATACTTCACCGTCTTTTGGATTAGATTAGTAAGGGGTTTGCTATCTTTGAGAAATCTTGAACAAATCTCCGATAGTACCCTGCTGGCCCTAGGAAATTTCACACCTTTGTAGCATTTTTCGGTGTTGGCCTATTGGTGACTTCCTCTATCTTTTGTGGGTCTACTGACACTCCCTCCTTTGATGCTATATGACCTAAGAAAGCTACTTTCTCTAGTAAAAACTCACTTCTTCAACTTAGCATAAAGTTCATTTTTCCTTAGTACCTTAAGGACGGTCCTTAAATGTTGGGCCACCAGTACGTTATCAATGAACACTGCTACAAACTGGTCTAAGTATGGCTTAAAGACCTAATTCATTAGATCTATAGAGGTCATTGGTGCATTAGTGAGTCCAAAAGGTATCACCACGAATTCAAAGTTCCCATATCTGGTATGGAAGGCAGTTTTTGGTGTATCCTCCTCTTGGATGCGAAGTTGGTGATAGATCGACCTGAGGTCTATCTTCGAGAATGTTGCAGCTCCCTATAGTTGATAGAAAAGGTCATCAATTCAAGGTAACGGGTTGCAGTTATTTATGGTGATTTTGTTCATCTCCCTATAGTTTATGCACGACCGTAAGCTTCCATCCTTCTTGACAAATAGTACTAGTGCTCCACAAGGTGAGGTACTCAGCCTAACATACCCCTTTCTAAGAGTTCCTCAAGCCGGGTCTTCAGTTCTCTAAGCTCTGCTGGTGCCATCCTATATGGGACCTTAGAAATTGGAACAGCTCTTAGGGCTAACTCAATATAGAAATCCACTTGCCTTGGTAGGGGCATGCTAGGGATTTCTTCGGGAACCACATATAGGTATTCACACACTATCGGCATATTCTCTATTGATGGCTCAGTTGCTGCTGAGTCAACCACATTGGTTAAATGACCTTGACATCCTCGTTTTAAGAGTTTGTGTGCTTGTAAGGCAGAGATCAGCCTAACCCCTAGTTTTAGGTTGGCTTATTTATGCACTACCCTATCCCCATTAGGGCTCCTCAAGGTCAGCTTATGTTTCAGGCAGTCTATTTAAGCATGATATTTTGATGGCTAAAATCACATCGAAATCGGTCAAGTCAACGTGATACGGGTAATGTTGCTAATATTTGATTTTATTCTTGATATTTAGCCTAATTAATGCAGCAGATGTCAGACAAATGGGTGTCAGTGCCATATTTCAGAATGAAAAACAAGGGGAAAAGGAAATTAATTGAACTAAACAAAGGTATAAAGCAAGTCAAGGATCAGAATCAAGAGTCAACTCAGTCTACTATAATTCTAATATTATTCAATGCAATAAAACTTAAAACTAAACATCTATGCAGCCTCACTCACATCCCATCCCCATGCAGCATGCTAGCACCGAAAAATAAAGCATTTTAAACAGTAAGACGAAGTTCGATAATGTCCACCCAAAACTGTAAAACACCTACTTAAATTCATTTCAAACATTTAGGGTGAGAGAGAAATATTTAAACAGTTTGAAACGACTGATTCCCAACCAGTTCAAGATCTTCTATTTCAAATAATAACCATTATTCAAAAGTCACAGCAAGTAAATTATCCTTAGCGGGCAACCCCACCAGAGGGTCTCATAACCTTCCGCTGATATGGGTTACCAGAATCCATCTTGGCATACACCCATCTACAATGGCATGTACCTGAAATCGCCGGCTATAATCCAAGGAGAATAACTTGTCTCAATATCAAGATAAACTACCCTGATCTCAAGAGGCATCCTCTGGAAAACTCGCCTTAGTCTTTCACTTTTGAATTTAATATATTATGAACAATTCTGTATGGCTTTTCGAAAGCCAACCCATCTCAAACAATCTTATATTAATTTAACAAAACCAATTAAAACATGAGCTGCTCAAATAAAACATACAATCATAACATGATGTTCCACATACAGAAACTCATAAAATTTCAAATTGCAGTTCACATTTTACACATAAGGTCCCCTTGACATACAATGTTAAATAACAGTTCATAAACATCCAAATTCATTTCAAGGAGCAACCAAGGGGAGTTAGAGCATGGACATTACCTTGAAAAAGCTAAGAACCTAGCTTGAGCTCGAATTAGAGTATTGGTCCTAGACGATAAAATAAAATGTGACAATATAAGTTCTTACACCCAAAACTTTATATTTTCCAACGAAAAAGTCAAGTAAGCTCCTTAAGGTCTCTTCACTAATATTACTACCCCAAAGACTGATTCTCCATCACTCAAGCAAATTTTAAAAGTTCACGTATTAATTAAAAGCTAATGTTGAGATTTAATCCAATTAAAGATGGTGAGCAGTTTTTCATTAGTTTCTGACCTAACTTGTAGGAGCTATAACTTCGTATAGAATTGTCATATTGAAGTGTATGAACATAATCTGGAAAGATATTTTTGTGCACTACAACTTTCTTTGATGAGTGGTCACAAGAACTATCTCAAAAAACCAATGTTTTTCAGCCTAGTCTATTTTCCATCAGAATTGCACAGTCCTAGAAGAAAATTCCTTTCTCCCTCATTCTAGACCCAAAACTGATGATTCAAAATTCCTAGTAAACTAGACTCGTAGAGCTACCTTCATAAATGTTTTCATGATTTTTGGTTCAGTAGATAAGTACAGTTTAATCCTCAAAGTTGGGTCAGGGTAGGTTTACTTTTTGACGTCCCCAAGACCCACTTTTTTCACGCATGAAATCATATAACCACTCAAGAAAACCACAAAAAGTCACTCTTAAATCATCCTTAACCGTCAATACTACCTCTAACATCTAATAAAACCAAGCCAAGCCCTTTACAGAGGTTTTAGAGAGAAAGTCTCAGTTTTTACCTTGAAGATGAAAGCGAGAGTAAGGTGGTTGTGTATAGGCTTTCAAGTAACTCTAAAATCTGAAAATTCGACTAAAAATGTGCAAAAGACTAATTTGAAAGGTAGGGGAAGAATTGAACTTCTTGTAAAAAATCATATACTTTTTTTTTTAACAATTTTAAACATGATATGAACAACCCTAGAACCACCTTATCAGGGAACCAAAAAGAGAGAGGGGGCGGCGAGTGGTCGGATGGCAGCGGCATGATGGTGGCCAACAAAAGTGGCTGGGGAGGGGTAGAGGCATGTGTGTGTGTGAGAGAGAGAGAGAGAGAGAGAGAGAGCATGGGGCTAGAGTTTCTTAAAACATGCATTCCCTCTCCTGTTTCTCTCTTTTTTTTTTTTTTTTTTTGAAGGAAGGCCGGGTGGTAGCATAAATGGGGATAGGATTTTAGGGAATTATGGTAAAAATCTCTTAAATTCATTTTCAAAGTTTTAAAAGAAAACAATCAGTAGGGAGGTAAAATATGATTTTTTTGGGGTCAAATTAAAATTAATATTTTCTTCATTAATAGCCAGGGTCAGGGTGTAGTCAGGTGGTTGTGACATACATTGACTTGATGGTCACTTTGAGCTGAAGGACTTGACTTTAGGCCAACCTATGAGCTTTGATGTTCATATTTCATTTGATTGGCTTTCTTGAGGTCCTTTTCCCTCCCCTTTTAGAGATGTTGGACTTCATTTTGATCATTCATACCACTCTCGATGGCATATGCATTATCATAGTCACATCATTGTTAGGCCATTAACTTGTGTGCTTGATTTTGCATATACACATCTTTCATTTGATTGGGCTGAGAGCTTTGATAAACTCAACAAAGCCTTGAGTTGCATTCCACTTATGCACTTTATTTGGGTTGTACCTCCTGTTTCTAGCTATTTGTATTTTTGTGAGGAATGTGCCTGCATGTTTGATAAGCTACTGTAAGCATTGATGGGTCTTGATGAGTAGCAACTTGTGAGTTGAGATGGAGTGTCTGATGCTCCATCGCCCTCCTTGACATCATATGAGTGAGGCATTACTTTGGGTACAATTTATGCCTAACCTAATATGATCATTCTAACCCTTTCCTATTCTTATTTTTTGTTTCTTTTCTTTCTTTTTGTACATTGTTGTAGATATTTACAATTGTGATTATGTGGGTGATCCATCATGATGAGGAATTTAGGATTTGTTGAGCCGAGTTAACTATGATCACCCTTAGTTGTGTTATGGTGTATTTTGTTTTGTGAATACTTGTTAGTCATGGATATCTAGGATTGTTTCTTTTTTTTTGGTATGTTGAGTTGTGTGTTTTGTATTTTGGTTTCATGAGTTTTGTTTCTTTGGTTTTGTTTTGTTTTCTTTTTGGTGTTTTAGTAGTTTTCTTTTTGTTTTGCATTTTGGTTTTCTTTTGTTTTCGGTCTTATATTGTTTCGAGTTTACTTTTCTTTTGGTAGTTCCTTGTTTATGTTGGGTATTTTTGTTTTTTTTGGGATGTTTTGGTTGTGTTTTGTACTGGTGGTATGTTCTTGTAAATATGTGACTAGTGCTTTCTTTTTGTTCCAGTGGTTTTATATTTTGTTTTCTTTTGTCTCTTGTGTTTAAGGTTTCTTTTTGTTTAGTTTGGTATTTAGTAGCTCCTTGGTTTTGTTTTGTTTTTATTGCAATGATTGTGAGTGCTTTGGTCTTGTTTTGGTTTTGGTTTTGTTTTGTTTTAGAGTTGGTTTTGTTTCTGCTTTCTTATGTGATTTTGATTTTGCTGATTTTGTCTTTGGTTTTGTTTTTGATTTTTGGTGGTGACCTAGTTTGTATACACTTGTAGATTTATGTTGGTTTTACGGTTGTATAGCTTATGTAATTGCTGTTTGGCACCTTGGTTCCCACAATGAGGACATTGTGGAGTTGTATGTAAATAGAGTTTGCTTGATCCGATGTCTAGTTGAGCCTGTAGATTCGATTTTTCATAATAACTCCATCTCATATGTGTGATTCCTCACTTTGTCATCAATTCTCAGGGTCTTATTGTTAAGTTGGCATGTGAAGCTTTTGTTTGTCGAAATTGCCTTTTAAGGTCTTGAAAAATGCGAAAAAAGATGAAAAAATGGAAAAAATCTAAAAAAGTGAATAAAAACCTAGGCATCAATGTTCATAGCCATTATCTTTATTTCATATCTTTAATTGGCTTGAATATGTGCTATTTTACTTGATTACACTTCTATTTGGGCAATGAAATAAGTGTTTTGCACAATCTAATAAGAATATTTGTAAGTCAAGTGGGATTTATTCTGGAAAAAAAAGGGGAAAAAATGGAGCAAAGAAGGTAATTAGGCAGGGAAACGGGGATCGTGTCAATGTTAGTAACCTGATTCATAAAAATTGATCCACATTTGCACATGCACCAAGGTTTACATATCACTGCATATTATTTTGTGGGGTAAGCAATGGAGGTCGAGGTGCTTCTTATGATTTATAGATGTCTTTTGATTGTGCGTTCTATTTATATATAGTTTTGTGACTTGGTTGCTAGGGTGATGCAATTGTTTGAGTTGTGTACATGATTTTCCCATTTCTTGTATATATGTTCATGTTTTGAAAAACCAAAAAAGATTTTCCTTTGTTTTTGAAATGATTTTTGTGGGTATTTCACTTGTGAAGCCTCACGAGAACTCACTTGTCCACTTGAAAAATCGAGTGGTTTAAAGGGCTTGTTGCATATGCTAAATGCAACTGTGGTTCCTACAAAAGTGAGTTAGGATTTACTTTTTCTTATTTTCCATTTCTTTTTAGGTAGTTTAGTTTCTTTTACTCGAGGACAAGTAAAATCTTGGTGTGGGAAATTGTTTGTGCCAAACATATGATATTTTCACAATACTTTTATATCTGATTTATGCTCAAAATAATTATATGTTTAGACTCTTATTTGATTTTATTTGATTTTGTAGGCATTGAAAAAAATTCAGAAAAATATGAAAAAGATGAAGAAAAATGCTGAAAATGAGGAAGTGGGTCAAGAACCCAACCACATACCTTAACCCATTATCTATTCTAGCTCAAAAGCAAGAAAAAAGTTAAAAATTAAACAAAATCCTAATTCTTACCCAGCCCCTCATGCCCCATTCACGTGACTTCTCCCTCCCCCTCTTATCCCTCACACTCTCTCTCTACTTGGCTCACAGAGAACCCCAACACTCCCCCCAAAAATCTCCTGGTCTCTCTCTACTCCTTCATCTTCATCTCTAACTCATCTCTCTCTCTCTCTCTCTCTCTCTCTCTCTCTCTCTCTCTCGATCAATCTAGCGCCAAACCACCAGTAATCGCATCCACCATCACTGCCTGCACTCACCATCATCTAACTCCTACTTGATGCTAGCATCGCATTCATCTTCACGCCATCCCAAAATCGATGGTCAAGAAGAAGAGAAGGGTGAGTATAAATCAAGGGCAATGACAATAGTTAGTCAATCAAGGTTTTAATTTTATGGTTTTAGCTAGTTTTAATTTAGTAATTTAAGCTAAAATTCAAGTTTTTAGTTTTCGGTTTCAATTTCAAATGTTAGGTTTAGTGATTTAGGGTTAGATTTCATTTATATTTTGAGTATTTAATCCGTTTGTAGCTTACAATTTCACCTAATTATGTTTGTTTTATTAATCTTTGATGATTTCTAGCTTAACACTAAACATATTTGGGACTTTATTGTGAATTTTTCTTTCCTTGCTTTTGTGGTTATTTTATTATGTTCTGATTCGTTTGGGACCTCCATTAATGGAGGTCAGGTTGAATGTTTGTTGAGTTGCAACCTAGGGTGCATGGTTCAATTATTCTTTGCTCTTCTTTTCTGTTTTAGCTTTGCTTGAATTCCCTTATTCTGATTTGATGGTTTTTCATTCTTCTTTTCTAGGGTTGAAACTCTTTCTGAGAGCTAGTGATTTCTTTAGGTTAAAGTGATAAATTAGGTCGTGTTAGCTAGAGGTCATGTATGGGCAGAGCCTAGAGGCTGTGACGTCATATAACTTTCTTCCATCTCTTTCTTCTTTCCTTGTTTCTTCCTTTGAATGCTAGATTATTACTCTATTCATTTTTTATTTCTAGTATGAATTCTAGTGTTATGTCCATCCCCAGTTTCCTTCACTCTTTCCATTTTTTGGGTTGATTTAGGTTAGTTTATTTACTAACACATTCTGGTGGTTTCATATTGGTTGATTATGGCTTAATTTAGGATCGGCAAGTTTAATGGATTTACATGTATTAGTTGGTTTTAGTGAGTTTCATTTAGTTGATAATCTTAGACATCATGGGCATGAGATAAAATTACTTTAGCTTACCTTGGTTATTTTAGTCCATATGTGTTTGATTCTTAATTGGTTTCACATCAGGCACAGAGGCGTGACACCTTCTAATCAGTCTTTTGCATGTTTGTAATCAAATTTTTAGATTTTGAAGTTGCTTGAAAGCCTATACACAACCACCTTGCTCTCACTTCCATTTCAATGTAAAAATCAGGACTTCCTCTCCAACACCTTTCCTCAAGAGGCTTGGCTAGGTTTTATTGGATGTTAGAGGTAGTATTAATGGTTAAGGATGATTCAAAATTGACTTTTTGTGGTTTTATTGAGTGGTTACATGATTTCCTATATGAAAAAGCGGGTTTTGGAGACACCAAAAAGTAAACCTACACTGATCAAACTTTAGGAATTAAATTGTATTTATCTACAGAACCAAAACTCATGAGAAAAATTTAGGAAGGTAGATCTACAAGTGAAGTTTACTAGGAATTTTGAATCATCAATTTTGGATCTAGAACGAGGGAGAAATGAATTTTCTTCTGGGATTACGCAATTATAATGGGACACTTACTGGGTTGAAAACCATGGGCTTTTCAAATAGTTCTTGTGATACTTTACAACCACTCATAAAAGGAAATTGTAGTGCACAGAAAGGCCATTCTGGATTATGTTCATACACTTCAATATTTCTATGTGAAGTCATAGCTCCTACAAGTTAGGTCAGAAACTAACAAAAAACTGCTCACCATCTCTAATTGGATTAAGTCTCAACATTAGCTTTTAATTAATAAGTGAGCTTTTAAAATTTACTTAAGTGCAGGAGAATCAGTCTTTGGGTTAGTAATTCAGTGAAGAGGACTTAAGGAGCTTACTTGACTTTTGAGTTGAAAAATATAGTTTTTTGGGTGTAAACTTCCTTAAGTTAGTCTATATTATGACATTTTATTTCATTGTTTAGGCCCAATAATCTAGTTCGAGCTCAACTTAGGTTCTTACGCTTCTTTGAGGTAATATCTGTGCCCTAACTCCCCTTGGTTGCTCTTTTGAAATGATTGTGGATGTTTGTGAAATGTTACGTGACGTTATATGCCAAGGGGACCTTATATGTAAATCGTGAACTGCAACTTGCGATTCTATGATTTTATGAATGTGGAACATCGTATTGTGATTGACTGTTGTTCGTACCAAAAATGTGTTATTTTTACGGTACTTTTACACCTGTTTTATGCTCGTTATAATTGTTATTTTTAGGTTTTTATTTGATTTTATTTTGTTTCGTAGGTTTTGAATAAAATGAAAATAATTATGAAAAAAATGCAAAAAATACAAGAAAAATGCTAGAAATGAAGAATTGGGCCAACTTTACTCAAGCCGACCCGACTTGCTAGGCCTATTTCTTGTTCAGCCCATTTTTATTTTAAAAAAAACAAAAGAAAACCTAAATCTACCCGGCCCATCACATGCCAGTCACGTGATCCCTGACTCTTCCCCCCTCACATGTGCCTCACGTGATCCCCAATCAACCTTCACCCCTATAAACTTCCTTTCTCCTTCCTCTTGGTTCGAAAAACCAGACCCCCAGACCCTGAAACCCGATGCTTCCCCGCCATTACTGCATCTCCATCCTCATCTCCCTCTCTCTCTCTCTCTTTGAACGATGCCAGCACATCAGCACACCACCATTTCCATCCTCATCCACCCCGCAATCCACGCAATGAACGCTAGCGGAGCACCATATCCTCTGCGCACGTGTCTCGAAAATGGACGGTGAAGATTTGGAGGAGCATTGGTATAAATTGCAAAAGCTAGCTCTAAAAGAGAGGTTAGACGGTTCTAGGTATTTTTTTAAGTTCAATTTCTGAGTCTTCTTTCATAATCCACATGTATTTTGTTTTCAATCTCTAGGGTTAGGGTTTGATGTTAGTTAGTTGTGCGTTTCGAATTTAATGTAATTAAGTACCGGTTTTGTTAAATTACAGTTGATGTTCATGAATTAAGTGACTATTGTAATGATTTTGAACCGTTTAGTCGATTTCCTCAGTTTTCTCCCCATCCCCTGTTCGATTTTTGGTTGATGATGGCCATGGTGTTTCTAATGATGACGGATGAAGCTAGGTGTTGGTCTAGTTGGTAGTGGTTTTTGCTATTCATCTCCCCTGTGCTGAGTTCTGGGTGTACTCGCTTCTCTGCTTTGCTTGGCTCTCGGTTCCTCTAGCTTCTCTTTAAATTTTACGAATTATTGCGGATAGTTGATGATGATTTGATTATTGATGCTGATTTGATTGATGATGATTTGATTATCGCTCCCGGTTACGAAGATAGCTGATAGCTCTTATTTCTCTATTTCGGTTTGAGGATTTGATTATTGATGATGATGAGGTGATTAAGCCTAAGTCGATTAAGTTGTTAGTTATTGGTCATGCTCTGTTTTTGGTTTCCTCCCCCTTCCCAGTAACTAGTTCCTGTTTGTGATGCTAGTAACCTGAAAGGCCTGAATTTAACTTGCATTAATCAATGGTTGTGAGTGGATTGTTGATGTAAATTGGTTTAGCTGAGGTGATCATGCTTAGTTTTGGTGAATCAACTTGAATGGTCTGAATGGTAGGCAATGGGATTTAGTCTACTTTGGTGCGATTGAACTGAACTAATTGCTCATTTGGCTCTGTTTCGGTTTTGGTTTTGTTAGTTGTAGTAAGTTTAGAATAGGGTATGTGAGTTCTAAGCTTTGAGCCGTTTTGATTTTGTTTGAATGCCTTATTTATTTTGCTTCCCGTAAATTTGCTAGTTTGGTTTTGTTTCACTTTTAGCCGTTAAATTTTGTTTAGATTAGTAAGTTTAGTGTAAAAAGTTACCTTAGCCCATTTCTCTACTGGGAAAACTTAATTCTTCTTAAGTTAGTTTAGTCGATTGTGATCTCAATCTGATTCTCGTCCCGGAGGACACGACCCTCAAGTACTACCGCGAAAACTATACGCTTACAGCTTTAGTTTACACTCGAAATATCCCACCAAGTTTTTGGTGCCGTTACCGGGGACGATGGCATAAGATTAGGTCATATTTTCATTTTCTTAGCTATTTGCTTTTTAGTTGCATACGTTTTACTTTATTTTGCTTATTTCATTATCAATTATCACAAGTTGAGTTATTTCTTGATATTCAAAAATCCCAAAGAAATTAGAAAAGTTAAAATCCAAAAAAATTAGAAAAACTTCAAAATCACTAAAAATTAGAAAAGCTTAAAAATTGAAAAAAAAATTTGAAAATCACTAAAAAAAAAAAAGGTTTATGTCATAGTTTTGAATTTAGGATTGTTTTATTTGTGTTTTAGAAATTGATAAACTTTTTGACTTCATTACCTTTTGTGTGTAAATAGTCTTTAGGGTTGAGTAACATTTTAATTTGATTTTGTGTTTTCCATAAGAAAAAAAAGGGAAAAAAATAGAAAATTCAAAAATCCAAAAAAATAGAAAAAGGAAAAAACCAAAATAGGATTTCTTTCGGTGAAGGTGTGGGTTTATATGACTAGTTGGGTTAGAGACCCTGACAATTAAAGACTCATTAGGAGTGAGCCCGACCCTGACTTAGAACCTGAACCTGAACCTAAGCTTGAGTTAGGGAACATGGCATAAGAAAGAACTTTGAGTGATATTTTCTATCCTCCTAGGACTGCTTATTTATTTTTAAGGGAATTCGAAGAAGTTTGTTTTATGATGCGTTTCCCTAATATTCTCATTGATGTTGTGCGAATGAAATTGATTCCTTTTGCTGTGAAAGATTCTGCTAAACGATGGATGTATGGCTTGGCTGCTAATTCTGTTACTTCTTGGAATGATTTTGTAAGATTGTTCTTAAGAAAATATTTCCCCAATGCTAAGACTGTTAAGATGAGGAATGAAATCAATCAATTTATGCAACTTGATAGGGAATCAATTTGGAAATATTTTGATAGGTTCAAAACTTTGTTCGCCTAATGTCCCCATCATGGTTTAGACCAAGCACGTTTGTGCCAAATTGTATATGAAGGACTTGACCAACAGACTAGGACCACGGTAGAGTCCATATGTCAGGGTGGCTTTCTTTCTGAGAATCCCACAGCTGCTTGGGAGTTTTTAGAGGACTTGACTGAGAAAACCATGCAATGGGAAACCGCTCGTGATGATAGCCTGAGTTCTAGGTTTGCAAGGGGTGGTTCGCATTATGTCTCTGATGTTAGTCACCTAGAGTCTAAGATTACTATTTTAGAAAACTTGTTGAAGGGATTATCTCCCCAGATGTCCCAGCTATCTCAGACTTCTACAGTGTCTTGTTCTTA
Source organism: Carnegiea gigantea (assembly GCA_029747015.1). Lineage (NCBI taxonomy): Eukaryota > Viridiplantae > Streptophyta > Magnoliopsida > Caryophyllales > Cactaceae > Carnegiea > Carnegiea gigantea. The sequence goes on along the minus strand of JAKOGI010000655.1, from coordinate 13,697 downwards.
TTGTCAGGCCCTAGATCATTCATTGAGTGCTTGTCCTTATTTTGCTAATCAGTTAGCAACTGAACAGGAGTAAGCAAGTATGGCCTTCCAGAGACCTAAGAATGACCCTTTCTCCCCTTATTACAACCCACGGTGGAGGAATCACCCTCTTTTCATGTAATAGCAGACCCAATGCTGTGGTTCCTAATTCTCAACCTGGGATGTTTCCTGAAATCAACTCCCAGCCCATCTCTCATCCTTCACACTCTTTTCAGAGTCCGACTTTCTTAGGTGTTCCTAATGCACCTAGACCTCCACCTCCCATAGCTTAAGTTCATCCTCCTCCTGGTTATACTAATATTGATAAATTCGAGAGGAGAATCAATAACAATGTGGAGAGAATGATTAATGCTAATATAGAAAGAATGATGAGAATGATGACCGAACAGTTTTCCTAGTTAGCATCATCTTCTAGGGAACCAGGTACTTTCCCAAGTCAACCTAAAGTGAACCCTAAGGGTCATGCCTCCTCTTCTTTTGGTAACCCCAATGAACCTGTGAGGAAAGTGAATGCGGTTATATCTCTCCGTTCTGGTCGAGAGGTTGATAACCAAGTGAGAAATCCTAATGAATCTTGCAGGTATCCTCACCAATTCTTCCAGAATTCTTCTCCCTCTTCTACTCCAGAGACTAGTCCATCCATTTAGTCAGGGGATACTCTTGATGGTGTCCCCAATGCTTCAGATAGTCCTCCCTCTCCTAAGTCACCTTCTAAGGAAGAGGAGCTTCAAGAAAAAGACTCCTCTGGCTCAGCGAGTTCTTCACCTTATAAGAGTTCTTCTCCCCCTTCTTCTGAGAAAATCCAGATGGCTTTGCCTCCTTTCCCCCATAGGTTAAAGAAGAAAGATCAAGATGATATTGAGAAGATGAGAGAGACCTTCTCTCAAGTTAAGATCAACATTTCCTTGCTTGATGCTATTCAGTAGATGTCTCTTTATGCTAGATTTTTAAAAGACCTATATACTACAAAGAAAGCAACTAGAGTACCTAAGAAGGCTTTCTTAACTTCTGGTACTAATTCAATCCTTTCTCAGATTTCAGTGAAGTATAAGGACCCCGGTTGCCCTACTGTGTCTATAGTCATAGGGGACCAACTCGTTCACAGAGCATTGCTTGACTTAGGGGCCAGTGTTAACTTGATACTCTTTGCTGAGAATGAGAGGCTAGAGTTAGGTGAGCTGAAACCTACCAGGATGGTCATTCAATTGGCTAATAGATCGACTAGGGTGCCCAGGGGGATAGTTGAGGATGTGCTTATTAGAGTGGGTGAATTTATTTACCTAGTGGACTTTATTGTGATTGAAACTGAGAAGGTGTCCAACTTAGCTAGTCAGGTTCCCGTGATTCTAGGGCATCCTTTCTTAGCCACCACCAATGCCCTCATTAACTGCAGGAATGGTATGATGAGACTGTCTTTCGGTAACATGACTGTGGAATTGAATATCTTTAACATATAAAGATAGCCTTCTGCATTTGGTGATATGAAATTTTCTACTCTTAACTAGGTAGGAGATTCTGTATTCGATGATGCTTTGATGATGTATTTGCTACTGAGTGTGAGTCATTTCTTATTGATGATGAGCCTGAATATGATGTGTTTGAGTTTGATGACTTGTGCTCTACTGCTAATTGTTTCCTCACTGCTGTATCTGAATCTACTGCTGAATCGATTTTCCCTGTTGCTCTTGAATTAAAACCCCTTCCTGATTCTCTTAAGTATGCATTCCTAGGATCCGATGAATCCTTACCTATCATTATTGCATCTGATTTGGATCGAGACCAACAGAACAAACTGATTTCTTTGCTTAGAGAGAACAAGAAAGCTCTAGGATGGACTTTAGGGGATATTAAGGGTATTAGTCCTTCTATTGTGCAACATAGAATTCATTTGGAGGACCATGCTAAGCCCAACCATGACCGTCAAAGGCGTTTGAATCCCACTTTGCACGAAGTAGTTAAGAAGAAGGTGTTGAAATGGTTAGACCATGGGATCATTTATCTTATTTATGGTAGTGAGTGAGTTAGCCCTGTTTAAGTTATTCCTAAGACGAACGGTATTACCATGATTAGGAATGATAAGAACGCGTTAATCCTTACTCGAGTTCAATCTGGGTGGCATGTGTGTATAGATTATAGAAAATTGAATGCTGCCACTAGAAAAGACCATTTTTCCCTTTCCTTCTTGCATCAAATGCTAGAGAGGTTAGGTAGACATTCCTTCTATTGCTTTTAGATGGACATTCTGTTTATACCCAAATCTCTATTGCCCCTGAGGATTAGGAGAAGACTACTTTTACTTGTTCATTTGGAACATATGCCTTTAGAAGAATGCCGTTTGGACTGTGCAATGCTCCTGCTACCATTCAAAGTTTCTATTTTCTCAGATTTAGTTGAACAATGTATGGAAATTTTCATGGATGACTTTTCTGTGTTTGGATCTTCTTTTGATGATTGCTTGTCTAATCGGAGAAAAGTGTTGGGAAGGTGTAGGGAGAAAAATTTGACTTTGAACTAAGAGAAATGTCACTTCATGGTTAAAAGGGGTATAGTCTTAGGACATATTATTTCCTGAGATGGAATTGAGGTAGACAAAGCTAAGACTGACTTGATTGTTAATCTTCCCTCTCCCACTTATGTGAAAGAGGTGCGGTCTTTCCTTGGACATGCTGGCCTTTATTGTCGTTTCATTGGGGATTTCAGTAAAATCGTAAAGCCTTTGTCCAATCTGTTAGCTAAGGATGTGGCATTTTATTTTTCTGAAGAGTGTCCTAAGGCATTTTCCAAGCATAAGAAGGCCTTAACCTCTGCTCCTATTCTTCATCCTCCTATTTGGGGAGAACCATTTGAATTGATGTGTGACACATCTGATTATGCTATTGGGGTTGTATTAGGACAGCGTATTGATAAGAAACCCCATGTTATTTGCTATGCTAGTCACACGTTGAATGATGCCCAGCTAAATTACACTGTTACTGAGAAAGAATTTTCAGCTGTGGTCTTTAGCTTTGAAAAGTTTAGATCCTATCTCATTGGGTCTCATGTGACTGTTTATACTGACCATTCTGTCCTTAAGCACCTTCTTTTTAAGAAGGATGTTAAGCCTAGACCTATGAGATGGATTCTGCTTTTGCAAGAATTTGACTGTGAAATCAAGGATAAGAAAGATTCTGAAAACCTTATAGTAGACGATTTGTCTAGGATCATCTGTGATAGAAAGAGTGAGTCCAGTATTTCTGAGTGCTTCCCTGATGCGCAATTGTATGTTGTTCACCCTAATCCTTGGTATGCTGATATTGTGAACTACTTAGTTGCTGGTAAGATCCCTGAGGGTTGGACTAAGAATGGCAGAGATAGATTTATCCACCTTGTGAAGTTCTTTGTTTGGGATGACCCCTATCTGTTTAAGTAATGTTCTGACCGAGTGTTTAGGAGGTGCATTCTTGATCATGAGGTAAGAAGTGTCCTTTCTTTTTATTAAGACCAGGCATGTGGGGGTATTTTAGTGGTAGGAAGACAGCAGCTAAGATTCTTTAATGTGGTTTTTATTAGCCAACTTTGTTTAAAGATGCATTTGAGTATTGCAAGAGTTGCTCTAGATGCCAGCAGTTGGGTAGGATAAGTAAGAAAGATATAATGCCACTGAACCCCATCATTATAGTGGATGTTTTTGATGTGTGGGGTATTGATTTCATGGGATCATTTCCACCATCTTTTGGAAATGAGTACATTTTGTTAGCTGTGGACTATATTTCTAAATGCGTTGAGGCCATCTCTTCTAGGACCAATGAAGCTAAAGTGGCTGTAAAATTTCTTAGCAAGAATATCTTTGCTAGATTTGGTATGCCTCGAGCTATCATTAGTGATCAGGGCACCCATTTTAATAATAGATCTTTCGATGCCTTACTGAAGAGGTATTCCATAGTCCACAGGCTTGCTACTCCCTACCATCCCCAAATCAGTGGCCAAGTTAAAGTGTCCAATCGACAGATTAAGCAGATTTTGAAAAAGACAATGAGTAGGCATAGGAAAGACTGGGCTGATAAGCTGGTAGATGCTCTTTGGGCATATAGGACGGCTTTCAAAACTCCCTTAGGTATGTCACCTTATAGGGTAGTTTATGATAAGCCTTGTCATTTACCTGTGGAGATAGAGCACAAAGCTTGGTGGGCCATTAGGAAGCTTAATTACGACTTGATTGAGACAGGTGAGGAGAGACAACTGCAACTGAGTGAGCTTGACGAGATTGGAGCTGAGGCTTATGAGAGTGCTCGATCGTATAAAGAGAGGGAAAGGTTGTTTCATGATCGACATATTTTTAGAAAGGAATTTGCCCCGAGAATGAAAGTACTCTTGTATGACCCTAGGCTCCATCTGCTTCCAGGAAAATTGAGGTCCCGATAGACGGGCCCTTATATTGTCTCATATGTTTTTTCCAATGGTGCAATTGAAATTTAAGATCCTCAGACTGGTGCCACCTTCAAAGTGAACGGCCAGCGTTTAAAACCATTCCTGGAGCTACCGAGCTAAGAAGATGTGGAGTGTCTAATACTCCACGAACCTAGCCATGATCAGTGATTGAGATCTGAAATAGCTTTGGTGTACATAGCACCCGACCTGGTTTGGTAGAAACTTCTTCTCTTCTCTCTCATTCTTTTTCTCTTTTCTTCTTTCTTTGTTTTATCCCAATTTTTGTTTGTATAGTTGACTGTTTTTCTTTCCCTATGGTTGGTTGTTTTGTTTTAAAGTCTTGTTTTTGAGCATATGTTTGTTTTTTTTAGATTTTTTCCTTTTGTCCTTATGTATCTATTCCACTCTGAATGAAGACATTGTGAAGTTTTGGTGTGGGGGTGGGATACCTATGTGTACATATTTTTTGTTGAAATTTTTTTTGAAAAATCCAAAAAGATTTTGGTTTTGTTTTTGGGGAACGTTTGTACTATGTCTGATTAGCTTGAATCCCTTGTGCTTTGGTTATTAGCTTGTATATAAGTAGGATGTGCACGAGAAGTTTCCAACCTCAGTGTGACTTTCTAAGCTCTAGTTCTAATGCCAATGTTCAGTATAGGTTGTGTAATCCAATCCTTATTTATTCATTCATCATTATCTTTAGGACTTAGGCTTCCATGAATGATTCTCCCACTAGCTTGTGACACGATTTCCCTGAAAAAAAAAATTGAGAAAAAAGTGTATAATGAATAAAGAAGGAAAAAAAAGAGAGAAAAGAAAAAGAGATGAAATAAAATTTGGAATGACAGGTATCCCTTTGAGGCATGCGCTACTGAGCGTTACCCTTTGAGGTACGTGCTACTGGGTGTTACCCTTTGAGGCAATATTGCTACTGGAAAAGCTTGCTTCCAAAGTTAGTATGATAATAATGTAGTTGTGTCAGCCAAGTGGGATTGAGTCTAATTCTGATAAATCTAAGCCTTGGGATGATGATATACTTGCACATGAGCACCAGAATGGATTCAGAATCTTGATGTTCAGGTGGGGTGAAAAATTAGTGCTCTCATGTCATTTAGGAGATAGAGGGCTTTGCAGTACATTATGTGCATATGCAAGTCAAGAACTTGGTTACATGGGTGATTTAGTTGATTAGAATGTGTGCATATCTTTCCCTAATTTTGTACATATTAGTTTTGGAAAAAACCAAAAAGATTTTCTTTTATTTTTGGAATAATTTTCGTGGGTAGTTCACTTGAAAAGCCTCACGAGACCTCACTCGTCCACTTGGAAGATCGAGGGGTTTAAAGGGCTTGTTGCATACGCTAAATGCAACCGTGATTCCTACGATAGTGAGTTAGGATTTTTTTTCTTATTTTTTATTTTCTTTTAGTTAGTTTAGTTATTTTACTCGAGGACGAGCAAAATCTTGGTATGGGAGTATTTGTTCATGCCAAAAATGTGTTATTTTTATGGTACTTTTACACTTGCTTCATGCTCGTTATAATTGTTATTTTTAAGTTTTTATTTGATTTTATTTTACTTTATAGGTTTTGAATAAAATAAAAATAATTATGAAAAAACGGGAAAAATACAAGAAAAATGCTGGAAATGAAGAATTGGACTGACTTGACTCAAGCAGACCCGACTCGCTAGGCCTATTTCTTGTTCGGCCCATTTTTATAAAAAAAGAAAAGAAAACCTAAATCTACCCGGCTCATCACGTGCCAGTCACGTGATCCCTGATTCTTCCCTCCCTCACATGCGCCTCACATGATCCCCAATTAACCTTCCCCCCTTAAACTTCCCCCCCTTAAACTTCCTCTCTCCTTCCTCTCGGTTCCAGAAACCAGACCCCCAGACCCTGAAACCCGATGCTTCCCCACATTTCTCCATCTTTATCCTCATCTCCCCCTCTCTCTCTTCTCGAACAACACCAGCACATCAGCACACCACCATTTCCATCCTCATCCACCCCGCAATCCATGCAATGAATGCAAGCGAAGCACCATATCCTCTGCCCCTGTGTCTCGAAGATGGACGGTGAAGATTTGGAGGAGCATTGGTATCAATCGCAAAAGCTAGCTCCAGAAGAGAGGTTAGATGGTTCTAGGTATTTTTTTTTTTTAGTTCAATTTCTGAGTCTTCTTTCATAATCCATATGTGTTTTCTTTTCAATTTCTAGGGTTAGGGTTTGATGTTAGTTAGTTGTGGGTTTCGGATTTAATGTAATTAAGTGCCGGTTTTGTTAAATTACAGTTGATGTTTATGAATTAAGTGGCTATTATAATGATTTTGAACCGTTTAGTCGATTTCCTCAGTTTTCTCCCTATCCCCTGTTCAGTTTTTGGTTGATGATGGCCATGGTGTTTCTAACCGTGAGGGACGAAGCTAGGTGTTGGTCTGGTTGGCAGTGGTTTTTGCTATTCATCTCCCCTGTGCCGAGTTCTGGGTGTATTCGTTTCTCTGCTTCGGTTTGGTCTCGGTTCTTCTTGCTTCTCTTTCGATTTTATGAATTATTGCTGATAGTTGATGATGATTTGATTATTGATGATGATTTGATTATCGCTTTCGGTTATGAAGATAGTTGATTGCTCTCGTTTCTCTATTTCGGTTTGAGGATTTGATTGTTGATGATGATGAGGTGATTAAGCCTAAGTTGATGAAGTTGTTAGTTGTTGGTCATGCTCTGTTTTTGGTTTCCTCCCCCTTTCCAGTAGCTAGTTCCTATTTGTGATGCTAGTAACTTGAAAGGTCTGAATTTAACTTGCATTAATCGATTATTGTGAGTGGATAGTTGATGTAAATTGGTTTAGTTGAGGTGATCATGTTTAGTTTTGGTGAATCAACTTGAATGGTCTGAATGGCAGGCAATGGAATTTAGTCCACTTTGGTGCGATTGAACTGAACTAATTGCTTATTTGGCTCTGTTTCAATTTTGGTTTTGTTAGTTATAGTAAGTTCAGAATAGGGTATGTGAGTCCTGAGCTTTGAATCATTTTGATTTTGTTTGAATGCCTTATTTATTTTGTTTCCCGTTAATTTGCTAGTTTGGTTTTGTTTCACTTCTAACTGTTTAATTTTGTTTAGAATAGTAAGTTTAGTATAAAAAGTTACCTTAGCCCATTTCTCTATTAGGAAAACTTAATTCTGCTTAAGTTAGTTTAGTCAATTGTGACCTCAATCTTATCCTCATTCCCGAAGACATGACCCTCAAGTACTACAGCGAAAGCTGTACGCTTGCGGCTTTAGTTTACAATTGAAATATCCCAGCAACTGTTTTATTTCAGCAGTTTATGTTTTAAGTGGTTTTTTTAAGTAATAGAAGATTGTTTGAGGAGGGTTGGACTTTCGGGAAGCCAAACAGATTATTCATAATATACTAATCCTAAAGTGAAAGACTAAGGTGAGTTTGCGAGATGGTGTCTCCTGACATCAGGGTTACCTTGATATTAAAAGAAGTTAGTCTCCCCAGGTTATAGCATGTGTATTTCGGGTACGTGCCATTGTATATGGCACGTATACGAAGATGGGTTCTGGTAACTCATAAGGTTGTTCGGCAGAAGGCGATGAGATCCTCTGGTGGGGTCGCTCACGAATGAAATTGACGTGTTTTGATTTTAAATAATGACTAATGTGGAAGTTTAAAGATCTTGAACTAGCTAGGAATCGTTTTTTGAACTATTTGAATGTTCCCCCTCACCCGTAACTGTTTGAAATGAATTTAAGTTGGTCCTTTATAGTTAGGGGTAGACATTATTAAACTTCATCTCACTGTTTGAAAGTTTTGCTTTCAGGTGCTAATGTGCTGCATAGGGATGAGATATGAATGAGGCCGCATAGATATTTGGATTAAATTTTTATTTGCATTCCAATAATGTTGAAGTTGTAGTTGATGGAGTTAACTCTAGATCTTGATGTTTGACCTTAGTTTATACCTTTGTTTATTTCAATTAATCAACTTTTTGCCTTGTATTTCATTATGAAATACGGCAGCGATGCCCACTATGATATTTCCGCTGCATTAAATTGGCGTAAGATTAGTATTAAAATGAATTAGAATTTTCGGGGCGTCACAGAGTGGTATCAGAGCTCTATGTTCGATCTAGTACCTTCCTTAGGGTACTACACCATGAGGCGGAATCTTAAAATTTTATAGGCATAAGAATACCGGAGCATGAGCGTGGGTTAGTAGAGCTACATTATCCTTAAGTTGCATGTTTACAATCGAATTTTCAGATTTTGAAGTTGTTTGAAAGCCTATACATAACTACCTTACTCTCACTTCCATCTTTAAGGTAAAAATCGGGACTTCCTCTCGAAAACCTCTCCTTAAGGGGCTTGGCTAGGTTTTATTGGAAGTTAGAGGTAGTATTGTGTAACATCCGTCTACCCTCGAGAGGCATCACACCGCCAGGATCCCCCAAGGGAGACCCCTAAGGTTGTCGTGACTAGAGAGTTCTTTTAAGGATTCGACCTAACCTTGAGTTAGTTAGGGAATTCTGGAACAAAACTGTAAGAGTTCCGCCTATATTTGAAACATTTATAAAGTTTGAAAGCAAGCTTAATGGGTACCTAGTGACATTACAACAAAATTCAAAGAAATTAGGAGTTTCCCTACGAGTCATACACTCGGGGTTGAGGCTTATGCCATTACAAACATTTGTTCAATTAATTTATATAGATTGTAACCCGGCCCAGAGCCAACTACATGTTTGCTTCGTACAATTCTTTACCCAAAATAAGAGAACAGGTAGCTTCATAAAATGCAGTTTCACAAAAGATACTTTTAGGCAACGACTGGCAATCCTATGTCAGGTAGCATACACGATCTTTCAATCATCACCTAGGGAAAAAGGAGAAAGGAAATGGAGTGAGCCGCCACATGCTCAGTGAGTGTTCCTCCACTCCTTAAAATAAAGCCGTTTGCAGACAATATTACTTGTAATAGTCACGTATCAAGCATTTATGTAATACTATTATCGAATTAAGCTATGTTACACAACTCGTAGGCCCTTCCTTGGCGAGATATTCACTTATGAGAGAATCTTAAATTCAAGGAACAACAAACATGCTAGGAGTTTTCTTACCTATATCATGCACTTTTAAAACATACATGCTCGATGTATTATAAGAATATGGCCACACATTACTTAAAGTCGCATTCAACTATGCTTAGGAATTTGTTTCATTAGGCATTTATAAAAATTTTCCTTTCATTCTTCGAAAACACTTTTCATAGCCTCTTGAGATTCACATTCTTTAAAAGAAATTTCTGTCATATTGGTCGTATGACTACCTTTATAAACTTTTCATGTTTCATTTAATCCGGCCCCTTAATGGCCTTTAAAACTTTCTTTTTCTTGAAATACTTAAAATGGCAATTGCCAACTGCTTTTCTTTGCTTTTTAGGAAAATACTTCTGGCATAAGATCATTATAGGGTGCTGATTAGGTGAGATCTACTCTCAACCCCATAGTGAGATCTAACGCTCATGCTTAAACTCTTACTCTCGGGATGGCTACATATAACATATTGGACCATTACCCTCGTCAGGGTCTTCTAGGTTTTCCTAGTACCAGGGCTTATTCCCTATGCTAACATCATTCATATCATGTTATCCAAAGCACATTATCTTCGCCAATTTAAAGCGTATGGCGATAACGGCTAATAAGTTTGCTACCTCTGACAGCGAAATCCTTTTTCATACGTCGTACTTTCGTTTTATTTAAATTCCTTAGGGATTCCCCCGTTCTAGCAGGTTCACTCCCAAAACTGCATTTGTATAGTTAAAATAGGCCATCGATCGCTAATAGTTATGGCTAATATTAGTTATAACCATAAAACCGTCTTTTTCGAACTCACCCTCACTCGCAAGATGAAATTAATGACATAAAGGGAAGGGGGTTTGTATGTAAGACATTTAATCACTTCATAATCAATTCAGCAGAATAAGTCACACATGGCCTTGCAATCCACACAATTGTGGTTAAACACAACCCAGGCTCCCTCCTCACATAGCACCGACCACGAAGAACCTTAAAACTCTCATTAGTTCAACCTCAAGCCATCCGACTACCATCTCGGTTTTCAATTCTATAGCCATAGCATATTATCATGAAAGCCTATAAAGAAATGTATAATAGGGTTTATGTACTTACCGAGCAAGCAGCACCATCCGGCAGTACGCTACATCAAGCATATATAACCACATATACATATATATCTATATTGCCTTAACTTGAAATAATGCTTAACGAACCAAATTAAACTAATCAGGGGATGAACCTTATTGCATTCATATTTCACAACAGAAGGAAAACATGTCATGTTCATGTTGTTTTCCAACATAGTTTTTACTAACTTAACAAGCATCAATTACATGCATGCATAGGTCATTGCAAGACCACTTTTAAGCATAGTTTAGCTAACTTTACATGCATCATCATAAGGCACTCTCAAGTGGTTTCGAGGACACCTTTGAACATGATACGACTAATTCAGCATACATCGACTTAGAGCATGTATAAGTTGTTTCGAAGCTACTTATAAGCATGGGTTAACTAAACTAACCTATATCGATTCGAAGTCATTTTTAAGCGTTAATTAACTAAACTAACCTATATCGATTCGAAGCATTATTGGGTTATTTCAAAGTTACTTTCGGCATGAATTAACTATACTTAACATACATCGATTGCAAGTATTCGCATATTATTTCGAAGCTACCATTCAGGCATAAATTAACTAATTAAACAAGCATCAATCCGAAGTGTTCATTTATTATTTCGAAGCTACCATTCTAGCATAAATTAACTAATTAAACAAGCGTCAATTCGAAGTGTTCGTATACTATTTCGAAGGTACTATTTAGCCCTAGCTCACAAATTCTTCTAACCTATTTTAAGCAGCATATTCAGGCTTGTAATTAGTTTAATTCTGAGCACCTTAGGACAGCCTAACGTGCATAATTTGAATTGAATTTAATTCGAACAAGGCATGCATGCGCAGGGATAGCAACGAGTCATTTTCGAGCATAAACAGGCAGCCCATGTAGGTGTAATTTGAGCATGAATTCAGTCCAACGGAACATACACGATATCTTGATTATTTCGATCGTCTGATCGATTAGCTCTACCTTGGAGGGTTCCCTTTCTCCTACTTCATTCCAATAGGTAGGAGATCTGTAGCGTCGACCATACAATGCCTCAAAAGAGGCCATGCCAATATTGGCGTGGTAGTTATTAGTATGCGCAAACTCGACCAGAGCCAGGTTATGATCCCAAGTCCCGGCGTAATCGAGTGCACAAGCTCTCAACATGTCCTCTAGGGTTTGAATGGTTCTTTCTAATTGTCCGTCTGGTTGAGGGTGGAAGGTTGTACTTAAACATAGTTCTGTGCCCATTGCTCTTTGAAAACCATGCCAGAAATGGGATATGAACTTGGTATCACAGTCTAACACAATACTGAGCAGCACACCATGCAATCTGACTATCACTTTGATGTACAAATCAGCCAGCTATTCAGAGGTGAAAGTGATTTTAATGGCTATGAAGTGTGCAGCCTTAGTCAGCCTGTCAACTATCACCCAAACACTCTGATGCTGCTTGGTGGTTTTAGGTAGTCCCACAGCAAAATCCATTTTAAGGTGCTCCTATTTCCACACCGGGATTGGTAGAGGTTGTAGTAGTCTTCCAGGTTTTTGATGCTCAGTTTTCACCCTTTGACAGGTGAGACATTAAGCCACGAAGTCCGTAATGTCCCTTTTCATCCCATTCCACCAATAATGGGTTTTCAAGTCATGGTACATCTTCGTACCTCCAGGGTGAGTCGTAAGTGTGGCGTTGTGTGCTTCTTTTAGCAACTCCTTTTTGAGAGCTGTTATATTTGGAACACATAGTCTGCTTTCATGCCAAGGTGCTTCATTTTGGATTGAAAATTCCTTATTCTGTCCTTCTTCCACACCCTTCCTGATCCTCATAAGTTCAGGGTCATCTTTCTTAAACTGCTTAATTTGTTCAATCAATGGAGAAGAGATTTGAAGAGCTGCTAAATAGCTTTGATCCCCTAGTAATACTACCTCTATTTGTAGCGTGTCGAGCTCTTTTAAGAGTCTCCTTTCTTACGTAAGTAAGCAGGCCACTATTCCAGTAGACTTCCTACTCAGCGCATCGGCTACTATGTTTGCTTTACCAGGGTGATATTTGACCTCCATATCATAATCCTTCAGGAGTTCTAACCATCTTCTTTGCCTCATATTCAATTCTTTCTGGGTAAAAATATACTTCAGACTCTTGTGGTCAATATATACTTCACACCTTGCTCCATAAAGGTAGTGTCTCCAGATTTTTAGGGCAAACAAAACCGCAGCTAATTCTAGGTCATGTGTTGGATAATTTTCTTCATAAGGCTTCAATTGGCGAGAGGCGTAGGCAATCACTCTGCCCTTTTGCATTAGAACACATCCCAATCCTTTCTCGGACGCATCACTGTAGATTACAAACCCTTTATTGCCTTCAGGTATTGCTAGTATTGCTGCGGATACTAGTCGTCTCTTTAGCTCCTGAAAGCTATCTTCACACTCCCGTGTCTATTTTCAAATTTATTGCTTTTCCGAAGTGGTTTGGTGATAGGTAGGGCTAGTTTAGAAAATCCCTCTACGAATCTCCTATAGTAACCAACTATACCCAAGAAGCTTCGCACTTCAGAGACATTAGTGGGCCTTGGCCAATTCACAATGACCTCTACCTTCGCTGGATCCACCGATATGCCTTCTTTAGTTACTATATGACCTAAAAACTGAACTTTTTCCAGCCAAAACTCACACTTCTTAAGCTTGGCATAAAGTTTGCATTCTTCTAATGTTTTCAACACTATTCATAATGGTCTGCACGCTCTTCCTTGGTCTTAGAGTACGCTAGGATATCATTGATGAATACCATTATGAATTTGTCGAGGAAGGGTTTGAAGACCCTGTTCATCAAGTCCATGAAGAAGGCAGGAGCATTAGTTAGCCCAAACGGTAATACTAAGAACTCATAATGCCTATATCGAGTTTGAAAGGCAGTTTTGGGTACATCTTCTGTCTTAATCTTTAACTGATGGTACCCCAATCTCAAATCAATTTTTGAGAACACTAAAGAACCAGCTAGTTGATCGAATAGGTCATCAATTCTAGGGAGTGGGTACTTGTTCTTGATTGTTACTTTATTTAA